>DF237777.1:0-22525 GCA_000708835.1 Klebsormidium nitens | reverse complement strand
TGATGTACCAAGATTCAATGTCATTCTTTTAAAGATATAGAAGGCCAAATCGTGGTACAGCGCGATGAACTACAATATCTCAGGAAACTCCGTGGAATGGCCGACCTGGCCACACAAGCAGTGGTGTACCAAGCTTCTTCCAATTCTTTATAAAGATAGAATTGGCACTTCCTTAGTACAGCGCAATGAAGTACAACATCTCAGAAACTCTGTGGAATGGCCGACCTTGCAGTGGTGTACCAAGCTTCTTCCAATTCTTTTTTAAGATACAATACGCACTTTCTTGGTACAGCGCGGTGAACTACAACACCTCAGAAAAGTTGGTACAATCAGGGTACTTTGCAGCACGATGCATCGAAGGGCGATGGTGCTTTGAGACTTAGGAGAACGAAAAGAGGCTCAAACTAACAATTTGTCCTCCCGTCAACAGGATGGAGCCTCTTTCATCAACTCAAGACCCTCTGGAGCTAGCTAGCACCGTGCTGCTCGCTTCGACCACTCCAGCCGCCTCGGTCGCTCTACACGCCTCTCTAACAGCCGGGCAAGCGGTGCGGAGCTACGCTGCTGTCCACTTTGAAGGCCCATCCCCAACCTTTTCGGACATCAAGAGCGTCCCAGCAGCCGTCCCACCTCCACCAAATGCTGGCGGCGTGCGCGGGGGGCGGGCCTCATATGCTGCTCAGCAGGGGCTCGATGAGTTCGTCTTTGACTATGGGCTCGCCTTTCAACTGCGTCAAACGGAGGCCTTTGCTCGGAACGGGTTCGGCACTGCCTGCATGGGGAGCACGTGCCTTGGGAAGAACCCGATCTATGCCCGAGGTCAAGAGCCTTTCATTTGGGAGCGGAAGCGCAACCGAGGTGGGGCGGTCATCTGCCCTGGCGCTGGGGGGCATCTCTTGTGCATCCGTTGTGTTGAGGCCGAGTACGTCGGAGGACGGCCCTTTGTATCGAAGAAGACGGGATGCGCCATCCCTCAACGGGACCTGTTCGCGAAATTCGAGGTCTTTCCTGAGAGGAATGACCTGCGCCAGGCACGATCAGGGGAGGCGGCTACAGAGGGTGGGCACCACTTCTTCGTCCAACGAAGAGACCTCGCGCCTTGCACGTATTGCACCGAGCCGAAGGCAACTTCTAAGCGTGGAATTAAGAGGGGGCTCGAAGAAGGGCCGGCGCCATTGGAGCTTGGGCGGATGGCCATCCTGGCGGAGCTCGCTCGAAGCAAGATTCCACCAATGGCCATTGCCCCTGGCCTCTTCTTGGTACCACAGTTGGCCTCAGACGGGCGCCTTTTGGACGTTTCAATGACAGACAAGGGGCTCGTGAACGTGCCGCGGCTCGTTAAGATCGACCATACGGGGAAAACTGCGTGCGTGTGCGGGCAGAGGGCGTGCAGAGATCATGAGACGAGCTTCCTCGAAGAGACTCGTTTGTTGAACGGCTGGTGGCAAGGAGGGCTTGCCAACTTCACCTCCTTCAACGAAAGTCGGTCCTTTGTGCACGAAGTCACAAGAGGAGGCGTGCAGTGGGTGTTGCCGTTAGATCAATGGGGGCGTGTTGGGACGCCTCTCTACGGACTAGACGCAGAGGCGTGGGGTGGCGGTCCACAACTTCGCGTCTTTGTCGTGTGTGATCGGGGAGAGCAGCCTGTACTTTGCGTGCTGGGGGGCAAGAGTACGCACTGTAGCCACGTGGACTGCAATGGTGCGGACCGGTGCCGACACCTCTCGAGGGTGCTCTCAGAGTTGGCAACGTCTGGACTTGAGGGCCCCGTTGCAGATGGTGCACACAATGGGAAGGGCCCGACTCTCACCAAGAGGCGAGCAGAGAGGCAGGAGCAACGAGAGGCGGGAGCGAGGAAGCTCCTGGTCTGCAACCACCCTGTGTGCCGACGGCCTGATTTCAAGGGCGCGTGCACGCATCAAGCTACCCTCGAGCTGTGGGAGTGCTCTTCTGCTGCTGCTCTCGATATGGGCCACAGCCACAAGAAGGTCAACACGGTCATGAGCCAAGGGGGGGTGGCTGTCACCAGCCTCTGCGAGCGCTGGGGAGAGGAAGGGGTCAGGCAACGGGACCAGGTCCAACACTTTTGCGGCCCCAGACCTTGCAATCCTTGGGCGCCGTGCGGTCAACCTTGGCAACTCGAGAGCAGAAAAGGAGGGCTCACAATGGCCGGCGCGCGCTACGAGGTCACCACGTACCGACGGGTTTGCCGCATCGCTCCAGGGCGTGAGGCGGCGTGCTGTTCACTAGCTTACGATGGACAGGTGAGTTTTGGCTTCCAACACCGTTCACGCTTGCAGCAACGTGGGCTGATTGTTGTTCGTTGTTGCGCACTTAGAAGATGATTAGAGGCGAATACAATCACAAACGATGAAGATCATCCGGGGGAGTAAAAGCCTCACAAGCTTCTTTCATCTTCGATCGCGCCATCGCCCTTTTGCTGCTAGCGCCACGTGCCTTTCGCAAGTCTCGACTTTCATTCTTCTCCTGAAGCGCTCTTAGCACGATGCTCGATTTGAGATAGAAGCGGGCTTTATAAGGTGGCTCAGGTGTTGGAACCCAAGGCAAGCGTGATAGATCACGCACTCGATACTTGCGTCGAGCTTCCATGGTTGTCAAACAGCCCAGGACACCGTACTTTCTTGCGATACAATCTCTGCAAACAGCTACTCCAAGAAGGTGTGGAAAGGGCCAGTGGAAGCAAAAATCGCTCTGCTTACAGATCGTACATTTTTGCATTGGGAGCACTTCTCCGCAAGGATGCGGACCTGGCAAGGGAGCTCTTGTTGATTGTGGATACTCGTGTAGCCTGCTTTCTACATAGTCACGTGCGTCTGTGCATGTACAAGCAGCGTTTGAGAGGTCTTCAATGTCGAGCTTGCCATTCTCGCCGATGATGTTCAACACCAATCCTAAATGTGCGTTGGTGTCCATTCTGGAGGACGGACCGCTATTGATAGCCCCCAAAAGACAACACTCGTTTTAAACGCAGCAACTAACCGCCTTCCTTTGCTATGACTCTACAGGAAGATGGCATCTTCAACTTCTCGGGCCACACCCTGATCTCCCACGGCCTCCTCCTTCGCAACCACTTTGGTGCGGCCCTTGGTGCAAGCCACTCGCTCAACTTCGATGCATCCGACATGGCTACGCGGTGCCTCGAAGGGTCAGACGTGCCCAGGCTGGACGATCGGGTCTTTGATGCGGCCATGCAAGCCTTCAACGACCTAGCTGCACGCTCGCGCATCCAGCACGTCTGCTCACGTGCCAACTGCACGCACCTCTACACATCAGAGGTGGAGGCGGCCGAAGCGGAGGCTCGAAAAGCTGGCAGCCCTCTCAGAGCGCAGCGAATGGAGGGGCCAAGCTCCGACCTGTCAACCTATGCCTTCGGCCGGGACAAGGTTCATCACTTTCGATGGGACCTTTTTTGCCAACTCGAGCGCCATGCGCGACAGCTCGGAGGCCTCGCTGCATAGCATCTGCGAACCGGATCCGGAGGCGCCTCGGGTAGCTGGCGGCTTCACGCCCCTAAGCGTCGGTGGAGTGCGACCCTCGAACGTGCCTTTGGAAGGAATCGACTGCCCTTGGAAGTTTCGCAACGGACTATCGGAGCTGCGGCCGGCCGTTCGCAATCTGGCATTCAGATGGTGCAACTTTCGCAAGGCGCCAGGACAAGGAAGCAATGCGCCCCTGTCGGCCGAGGAGTTTGCGACCATGCGCGAGGGGCTGCCTCCAAACGTGAGGGCTCTCATTGACCACGTGACAGAGTCGGGAGCGTGTCCAACCCCTGACACGTGTGCGATCTGCAAGGCGGTCCCTCGGCGGCCTTGGATGCAAGGATTTCTCAAGGAAGGGCCTGTGGGGGCGACGGGCTGGTGCCCGACACACTTCCAGCCGTTTGGGGCTCTCCTCCACGCCCTCCTCATCCCCCGCTACTCGTGGGTGTTTGGTCACGTGGTGACACTCAAGCTGCTCCGCCACCTGCTGCTGGAAGGGCCGCTTGACGAGCGAGGGATGGCGTACCTCTCTGAAGACGGCCCCATGCTGGCGGCCATCTTGCGCCATCAACCTGTTGGCGGCGGCTTGTATGCCTTTCCGACGACAGTGAGGCCTCTCTTGCGGGACATCTATGCGACCAATCTCCTTTGCTTTGAGCCAAGCGCCAACTGGCATTGCTCCTCCTCTCTGTCGCCTTTGGCTACCCTCCACGATGCAACTGAGCACCTCTGGGCGGTCGAGCGTGAGAAGCGGCGGCTCGTGGAACAGCAAGAAGGGGCTGCAATTTAGTACGCTGAGCAAAGGGGCGTGGCGCTGAAGAGGGCCGCCAACTCGCTCCTATTTGAGCTGGAGGTTCGTGAGCCAGAGTGTTATGGAGAGGGTGGCTTCCTTCAGGCGCCTTCAGCAGCTTATGCGGAGCGAGTTGCTGAAGTCTCTCAATATCCTTTCCACTCGTTGCTCTATGGGCGCCCAAGATTCGAGGATTGGGAAGACGAGATGGGCCGAGTGAAGAAGGGGTCGGAGGAGCGGCTCAGCCAGCACTGCAGCGCTCCAAATCCTCGGTCTTCCAAGGGCCGCGCTGGGGTGTTCATTGCCTGCTGCCAAGATCGGGCTCCCCTAGGCTATCATTGGCTGAAGGGTGGGGAGTCCGTTTCTGACCTCGGCACGGTGCTGCTCACCCGATTCCCTTTCAAGACGCTGCGAGGGCTCACAATTGTCGAGGACGCTGCTTGCAACGCTCAGGAGTGGCCCCTCAACCGGGTGCCACAGCTCGCCAAGTTCATGCTCTTCATTGTGGATCGCTTCCACTCGGGCCCTGTGAGCTGCGCTCCATCGGGAGCCAAGCGTTATGCGACGCACACTTGTTCTCCGACGCTCTTCATCGACTCTTTTCCGCAACACAGCCACACAATCACGACGGCCTCCGAGGGCATAAACTCCGGGTTGAAGAGATGTGCAGCTAGCCTTCAGCAGATCACTAGCATTCGGCGGCTTTTGAGCAGGGTCACAACAATCCTTGACACGCTCTTTGAGCGCTCAAAGTACGCAGTTTTGTGGAGCGAAGGTAGCAATCCATTGAGGGGCTTGATCAGAGGAGCGCGCCGTTGATATTCATGAGCATTCCAAGTTGCCCACCTTGGCAACACTTCTATATGGCCTCGAAGTTCAAGAAGGAGTCTTGTGAGGTAACGTGACACACCAATGCACTTGCAGCATGCTCTTACGTCGATACAACAGCTGATACACCAATCGCGGTATGTATCACGCTCTATATAGCAGATTAGATGGCTTTAAACGGTTGAAAAACGGTTTCCCACGCTCTCGATTGTTGCAATGAAGGTCCGCATTGCACGCATTTGCATGTGCGAGCGCGAAAGAGGCGAGATTGGTGCAATGGGAGCCGATACAACTGATACACTGGACTCTGGCAAAGGATTGCCCTATTATGTTGTGAAGACATTTCACTTTAACAATATTCTTGACAATTTTATGTTGTATCTTGTATCAATTGTATCAACCCCCACTGGCCAGATTGCAGAACGGCTCGCCACAATTGCATGATTTGGGAGACACATGGCCTTTTTTTGACACATAACTCCGGTCCGTTGGCATCATGATAGCGCTAATTCGAGAGGAAAACTGGATCTTTTAAAGCTGATACACGCCCGTCTGAAGATGACGAGATTGTTGTATCATGTTGTATCAGGCTGTTTAGGGTCGGGATCCTTCTTAGCCGCTTCCATAAGTTCTTCGTCGGTCTTTAAACGGATCCCAAAGAAGCCTCTTCCCCGTTTCTTACCATCGAGGGTCCTTATCATTGGATTGTTTCCCCCTCCTGGCGGCTTCTGCGAGAATCCTTTCAAGCACATCGCTCTTGCCAATCCGTCGCCCGCCAAAGTCACATCATGTCCGCCCGCATACAAGAAAGTCGTGAAGGCCTCAACGAAATCAGATTTGGCAACACTGAGATTCGCGCCCTTGGTTGTGCAAGCCTCGTCAATGAACGCTTGAAGCTTGTCGTTCTCTTCAGCATACTCGTCGACTGCAGCCATGAACGCCTTCGGAATAGGGGAGAGAACCTTTGAGCTGGGTGCAAGCTCCTTTTCAGCATAATACATGATTGCTCCCCGAACGCAAAAGTCTAGAGTGTCAGCTGCTCCTTCATCCGACTCGAAGTAGGGCTTCAAGCTCACATCAATGGGCTTGTGCCATTCATTGTTTGCATCAAGCTTGTCTGGGGTTTTGAAGGTGTAGTTGAACATCATGAGAACCATCCGCCGAATGAGGGCGGTGTCATCACTTGGAAAGTGTGGCCGATAGTTCGTAAATAGGAAAAGCTTGTATTGCGGCACGTAGCTCTGTGCTTTGCAAAACAGCTCACGTGCGTTGATCCTACCTCCTGTGCTCGCCTCCTTCAAGAATGATGCATGGAGCTCTTCGACTCCATCGCTTTCGTCACATGAGACGAATCTATTGGTCCGAATCTGCATCAGGTGACTCGATGCCGCGGAACCATTGGCCTTGAATGAAGGCTTCATAAAGATGGCTTTGTTACCAGGGCAAGCATAGCTTCCGAATGCCCTTTCAAGCGCTCCCTTCAGCGCGCTTTTACCATTCGCTCCACTTAGCCCGTTGGCAATCACTAAGAGTTCCTCCGATGTCTCTCCCGTCAGGCAGTATCCCAGAAACATCTGGAGCCACTTGATCGCCTCCGGTGGGAGGATATCCATTAAGAACGTTTGAAATCGGGCGGTTGATCGTGTGGACGCGCCGGAAATGTACTTGCAAGTCTGATTGTTGCAGAGATCTTGGGGGTGGTGGGAAAGCAGAGCACCCGTTATAAGGTCGATCAGCCCGTTCTGAGCATTTGCAACTGTCGGGTCTTGATCGAACAGGTCGAGCAATCCCTTCACGTGCAACTTAGGTACCACGGAATGCATGCACTTGCGAACATCAGCGGGATCCTGCACATTGATCTTCCCAAAGCTTGGCATGGTCTTCTCTAGCTCTTTTATACATGAGTCCACAGCCATCTTAACCTTTTTCGCCTGCTTGGAATCGACCTCTTTGGAATCGAGAGACTGTAGGACGCCACCGACCACAAAACCCTCTAATTCAGGGCGGCCTGCGCACAAGGTGCTCAAGCACCTCTCTCGCTGCTTCTCATACCATGCCAACAGACAGCCCATCTGACTTGTGAATACGTCCATGACCAGGTTGGATGTGTCTTGTGCCCAAGAGGTCCCGTTCCATACAAAGAATATCTGATCTCGACTCTTCTCCGTCTCGTTTGTAGTTGCAAGGATCCGACACTCGATCATATACAAATAAGCAAATAGACGTCCCAGATTGGCAAAGGCCTTGGGAGCCGCATGCTCAATAACGATGCGTAGAAGTAAGTCTTGCACCTCTTGACTGCCTCGGGTGTACTTGGTAATCGCTTGCATATCGTCATCAGGATCGACCGGCTCTGCAGTAGCATCCTGCAAGGCAGCCTTGAGGCTTAGGACCCCGAGCTTTTTGGCCGGCTTGTGGGAGCAGTCGTCACCGTGGCAGCGATAGTAGATCTTGCGGCCTCTCTTCAGCAGATTGAAGTTGTTGCTTCCGGAGTGCATGTGTCCCAAATAGCACCTCCGTGGCCCATGCGTTCGATAGCAATAGTAGGTTCCATAGAGCCCATGCGAGAGTGTGCTTGCAAAAGTGCTCGTTGAGTCGCCGATTTCCTTAAGCATCTCCGATTGTTCCTTCAACAAAAGCTCTTTGCCATGTGACGCTTCTGTATTGCCGTTTCGTTGATTGCTTGGACTAATGGTCATGTTGGAGGGCGGCGCATTGGTATCCGCTGCTTGAGTTTCGTCACCTGTCTCTTCTTCTTCCTCGCCTGCAGCTGCGTGGCCATGGCCGTTGGGGTTATTCGCCAGCTCCGTCAGCCACACGGGCATCTCTCGGCATGCCTCGTAGCTGGGAGGCCCGTTCTCAGTCTCCCACCGGTAGATTGCAAGCTCACCTTGGCCGTTCACATAGCTTGTTGGCTCAGCAAAAATTACTCCTCCAGCCGCCCTTCCATCGATACCGTAGGCTTCACCGTTAACCTTTACGCCTTGAAAGTTCCTTTTCCGCTTCAAACCCGGGGAGTCGGCCTTGAAGTACAGATGAATGCCCCCTGATCCCGTCCTTGCCCGAAGCGTTTCCGGTTCTCCGTGCTCATGGACAAGTTGCTCCCAGAGCTCGATCCCCGGGCGCTTGCTTTTCTCATCTTTTGTAGAGATATCGATGTCGATACAAAACAGACCACTAACTCCTGTTAGAATGGCAAGCCCGTTCGCATCGAATCGCCTTTCCTCCATTGCTTGGTTGATTGACTTCCACCATGACTCCTTGGTTTTGATGTGTTCGTATTTCTTAGGGAATATTGGTTTTTTCCTGCCTTCATCCGAATCCCAGCGGAGGCATACGGGAATTGAAAATAGCCCATGATCGCAGAGCCGTTGGATCTCAAGTCCAATGGCACTAGGGCTTGGGAGCTCAGGGAGAGGCCCCTTGGCCCCTTGGGACCTTAGGCCTACAACATTGTTGGAAGCTCCGGGCACCGCTGCAGCATGATCATTAGTATCAGAAGCAACGTGCTGGGGGGTGCTCGTGGGACTTTCAAAGGCCATGGCAGACAAACTTGGATCCTCATCTTGGTTGAGGAAATAATCAATGGCCATATTTGAACGCGTGCGGTCGAGCCGTCGCTGAAATATTTTCGTGGCTTGCTTGTAGTGATCCAATCACAAATGGCTAGCAACGGCAACATAGAGGCACCTTCCAACGAAGCAACAAGCTGCGAGTGCCACACGTGCTGCTCACAACGTCAATATCGAAAGATGCACCCCGAACAGCATTGCATGTCAGTGAGGCGATACTATCAGAGGAACAAAGATTCAATCCTGTTAAGCAAGGCGTACGCAAGATACCTAAAGGGCATCAAACCACAGAAACGGACATTGATCAAGTTGAAAGATGCTGGTTTCACAATCGAAGCCAATGTTTTAGGCCCTCATCTAAGCCGCGAAGAACCCTTTCACATGATTCCAAGCGCTTTAGCCACTATTGAGGCATCATAATGCTAGCAGTTAGTACGAGAATTCAAGAGTCGGAAGAGAAGCTTTAAAACGAGTCCATCATTGTTATGTGAAGTCTAGCCGCCTCCATGATGCTTCCTTTCATAACTCTGCATTGCTGTCCACCAGTCGTGGAGCATTCTTTTCGCCACAGCTTGCCTCTGAGAGATCGAATGGTCGCCTTTAAACGCATCTGAGATGTAGATGTGCCTCAAATGGTTTGTGGTCAGATATCTCCCTTTGCTAAACTCAATATCTGCAATAAACCGGCTCAAGTGATTGTCCGAGATAGGTTTAGTGAGGTCATTCAGTTTCGTCAAGAAAAACGGCCTCGGAACAAGGATTAAAGATCGCTTGATGTATTGCGAAAGGCGTCTGCTCAATGGGAACTCCTGAGTGCCATACTTTGCCGAGGTCTTGAACGTTTTCAATGTGAGCACGAAAGAGTCCTTTGAGCATTCCTTCATGACGTTTCCAGATTGTTCAAACACGTTCTGCGCTTCCACACTATAGAACGAACCGTCCGGCTTCTGCAAGGGGAGGTCACTATAGTCTCTTCTTTTTGGCGGCTCAAGCGTGTTTGCAGCCAAAATGAGGTGCTGAAAGACGACTTTGATGTCGCTGCGCTCGAGAGGCTTCCCGATTTGATAATTGGGAACAATCTGCCGTCTGATTCTACGTCCAAGTTCCTCCACTTTTGCCTTTATCTCTTCCATGCTAATCCAATTTCCTTTCTCGCGTTCAGTGGGCATTTGGCACATGGTTTGGTTTCGCTGTTTATTCTTCGCCAAGATGAATGCTGTGTAATACTGCTCATAAGCATCGGTCCACTTTTGTGATTTCGATATGGCCATTAATGGAGTGAGCTTGTTGCACACGCTGCCAGGACTCCAGGGCTTCTCAGCACTGCCTTCTCGCTCCTTAATAACATTCAACACTTTAGCAGCATCTCGAATCCAGTCTATACTGGCAGGCAATTCGGCTGTTTCGTTTCTCATGAGTGCGCGATAGATCCCGGTTAGACTGTTGACATATTGGCTGCAAGTGGATGCCGCTCGATTCGACCCGTCTTGCAAGACGCTAAGACAATACTGTTCTCCGCATATTGGTATCGTTTTGATATTTTCGGAGCAGGTTGCGTTGCTTTCAGAACGGCCGTTGCATGCTTCGTCAACGGTCGAGGAATCAGCTGATATCATAGCCATGCTGCTATGATGTTACGCCAAGAATAATTCTGCAATTTTGGAACGCACTCAGAGGTTTGAGTTGGTTCCGTAACCATGAGCCGTTCACTTTTGTTTGTTATTGGAACGGTTATATTCAGCAATCCAGAATTGTGAGGAGAGGAGGTCACATTTTTCGAATTGCTTATAGTGATGCTAAAGATCAATCGGAAGAAAGCGCAACAGGGCCCCTTAAAAAAATAGGAAATTTCCAGGAAATTATACATTTAAGATAGAATTAGTGAGGGAGCACGTTCACGATTTAAGTGCATTAGGGGTCCTTATTCTCTACTTCCGTGCTTGCACCTTTCCTTGCTCGCGAGGCATCTTGTGTGCTGTGCCCAACTCATTGAGCTCTCAGGGCCGCATAATAGAAAGCTATTTTGCTACAGGGTCATTCAGAAAGCTGAAGCATTTTTTCCTTCTAAGAGACAAAGCCCCAGTGATGATCGATGAACCCTCCCAATTCGATGGAGCTCATTCAAACCTTCGCTCGTTTCGCATACTGAATGCATTTGAAATCGTTAATAAGAGAGTTGTGGATCGATCTAATATTCTCAGCAAAGGCCGCTTCCACATTGACAATACAAATGGGCGTGTTTGCCAGATTGGTACCCGGGCAGGTAGCGCAATCTGTCGGACCTTGAAAAAGCAAGAAAAGGTGAATATGCCCTACAAAGTTGCTGTTCTAACCGAGGAAACGACAAGAGGAAACAATCATAAGACATATGCATACGAAGTGACTTTGGCTCCATTACCATTGGAACAGCAGGCTTCGGCGAATATGCCATTTCGAGGGACCTACAAGACTTCTGCATTAAAGATGAAGGTAGATGATTTCTACAAGAGAATGTATCAAGGCAAACGAATTCACAGACTTCCAAACATTGAGGATGAATGTGACAATCGGATTTCGAAAAAGCAGCTCAAGAGCATGTAGAAGAAAGAACAGCAACTCTCGCAGCCCGTACAACCAATGTAGGTATAGCGATCATCTGCTCGGTGATAACGTTCCGCATTTACTCGTGGCATGCACATGCCCTATTGGAGCTGGCTTTTACTCATCTTAGCAGGATTGACCAGGTACTCTAGACCCGGAACGAAGCCTACATCTTCGATAGATTCTTGACATCGAACCGACGGCACATGAGGTTCTTGCATGCACCCCCGCTCTGCATAGCGCGGTGATTTGCTCAACAATGACGGATGCCTTGGTTTATACGCATTGCAGACATAGTGTTGATTGCGCCCCATCTTCTTTGCCATATGTGAAGTACGCAGCGCGCGTCGCCAACTTACACGGATTGTGTAGAGACTGGCAGACGAGTTGTCCCATACCGCATCAAAACCCTCATCGCACAATCGACGCATGACTTCACGAGTTATGTGCCTCATGTCGAAGGGAGGTGCTAGGGCTCTAATTCCAGCCAAAGCCCCGACATCTAAGGTAATGCTAGTTGCCCCACTCTCACGATATGCTCGCAGTATTGCCGATTTGGTTGAGTTGAGCACTACCCGATCCATATCCATGATTGCAAGACGGTTCTTCGGTTGAAAGTCGAGAATGCGGTCCATCAACTCTCTATTATCTATGAGGTCTTGAAATTATACATGCATTCATTTGTACGACAGCTTGCGTATGACGTGTGATTGCAGAATTATGCCCTACCGATATTCACAAACACGAGCAAGTATTCTTGAAATCTAATCACTCGGCAACCTATTTCTCGGATTAATAATACAATCCTCGCCCAATGCGTCTGGCGCAGCAAGATTCTCCAACAACGGATGGCCAGACGGCCTCCGTAGCAGGTGATCCAAGTCACTCGCATCTACGCTGTCGAGGTACTCTCGAAGTGCGGGGCTCAGCTCCCCCCTATACTGCCAGACTCGAGGGACTTCACGAAACTGCAACTTGACAAGCTTTGCCATCCTGACAACGTACTTTCGCTCCAGCTCGTACTTGTAGTCGCTATTTCCAGACCCCGACTCGTTCTGCTTCCCTTTCCCTCGCCGTGGACGCTTCACCTCGATCTGCTTCCCAACTTTGAGGCCCATGAACGCGAGCACTTCATTTATTACGGTCTTGAACTGGCCCGGGTCGAGATGAGCTTTTCCCTCTCTGGGTGCCGGCAAGTCGATGCCAAACATCTTAGAAACGGCACGCTCACCCATTGCCGCTTTTGCACCAGCGCACGTAGGGCGGCCTTTGAACAGATCCGACCTCAGCAGCCGATCTCTAAGTCCGCCTTCCAGCAGCGAGCGAGTCTCCCCAGCCACGTCGAATGCATGCGCAAGGCCCATGTCCTGAAGCAACGTCCGTGCAGTCTCCACCATGACGACCTCGTTGCTCTTGCGACCCACCGTCCCCTCGTCAAGAAACTTCCCCTTCACTATCACCTTCAAGAAGTCGAGCTGCTCCGAAAACGGGGGCTTGAAGGCGGCTTGGGTCTCCTTGAAGAAGTGCTCGTCAATGTTCTTCAGGCCGTAGTACTGGCAGGCCTCGTACCTAACCACCTCTAAGTGCTCTGCCCCTCTGTCCCTTTTCACATCTCGCAACCGCTTCAACCGCCTATATTCCGCCTCATCGATCGCATTCGCCTCGATGATCTTGAAAGCCTCTGGATCTAACCCGCGCCGCTTCTTACTCTTGCCCGAATCCTCCTCGTTTTGCTCAATCTCTATCACGTGGCCAGCTCGCGCAACTGCAGCTGGAATTCCTGAAGGAGCCGCGCGTCAGAGTTCTGCCGCTCCGCCTCGGTGTGCACAAAGGCCCGGAAGAGGGGGCCGTCCTCGATCAGCCGAACAGGTTGGGCAGAGCCCTCTGCGCGCGCAGGGACCCGCCTCCACGCAGCCGTCTGATGGGTGGTGCAGGCTTGTAGATACTGCAGCGTCTCCGCTACGGTGACGCGGCGTGGGGGAATGAAGGACCGCTGCAAACGAGAAGGTTGATGTGAGCGATTTGGAAAGAAAGACCATGGCCTGGCCGACCTTGCAGGGCCCCTCAAACAGAGGCGTACCATGATTCTGCGACTTCTTTATAAACAATCTCAGAGGCCGAATCTTGGTACCTCACGGTGAACTACAACATCTGAAGGAAACTCTGAGGCATGGCCAACCTTGCAAGGCCCCTCAAACAGAGGCGTACCATGAATCTGCGTCTTCTTTTATACAATCTTAAAGGCCGAATCTTGGTACGCCACGGTGAACTACAACATCTGAAGGAAACTCTGAGGTATGGCCGTCCTTGCAGGGATCCCTCAAACAGAGGCGTACCATGATTCTGCTTCTTCTTTTATACAAGATTAGAGGCCGAATCTTGGTACCTCACGGTGAACTACAACCCTTCGAAATGTTGAGGGCATAGCAGACCTTGCGCCCCACTCACATAGGTTGCTTTGAGTTCCTTGGCAACGCATGCCAATCTTTCACCTGACCAAAGAGGTTCTCGCAAAGAGAATACAGCCTCATCGTGTCACATCGTGCTCGGATCGTGCCCTGTGATCCTCAGAACTAACTTGACTGGACGACAAAGAAAAAGGATTTGCGCTTTCCTCTGGCAATTCACACTTTGTACATTCACACTAGAGCCAAAAGCACGGGAGACCTGATGTCCTACCTTGAGCTGCTGCTTCGAAGTCGCAGCCTCCACGGCTGGCTGGTAGGGGCTCGACGGCTGGTCGAGAGAAGATCCGCCCGCAACTTGCTCGTCCAAGCGGTTGCCCTCCTAGTGGTTGGAGAAAGATCCAGACACATCATCCCTCCGAGACTCGAGGTGCCAGCTTCAGCTTCAAGCAATCGGAACGCTAAACTCGGTACAAGTAGCTTGTACATACGCTCAACTTCAAGATGACGCAGGAACGAGATGGTCTGTAGGATGGTGCGAACTATACCTGCGAAGATGACTCGTCGCTTGAGTCGGGTGTCCGCGCCGCCATCGCCGTCGAAGTCTGTGGAGAAAGATCCGTCATAAGCATACGCTCTGGTTTTCACAAGCAGGCTGCGCTTCTGTGTGGGGACGAAGTCCCGAAGGACTTTCATAGAGTAAATTTCAGATCAATTGCTCAGATTGAGGCCCCGATTTCAGCCCAATAGGCCTCGTGACACCAACTCAAGCGAGTTGCAACTGGGCAGAAGCTCTGAACGGACAGCTCAGCGCTCACGAAGAATTTTAAAGCTGCTCAAACATGCAAGGTAATGCGAGCCGCATCTTGAGTGCGCTCTGCCATGCAACGCCGTTTGCCATGAGCAGACTGCTCACCTGACCATAAGTGTGAAGACAGGAGGCTGGGATCACTGGCGCACAGTCGAGCACAACAGAGATGGACTCCTGGACGAAAGAATGGACCAGCGAGCTCTGCGTTCGCCGGACCCGCAGCGACGCTTGCCAGGCTGCCCGAGCCGTCGTGCTCTTGCGGCACATGTAGAGGAATTTGGTGTGGAACCAATCCTCGTCGAAGTTCACGCCAGCCTCGACGGTTGGGCTGTACATGAGCAGACGGACCTTCCAGTTCACAGCGACGTTCCTCAAGAGAGCCGTGTTGTCCCCCCCACTTAGGGCCTGTGTATGAGAATGTCGCTCTCTGTGAGCCCGAGCGAGGTCTGCGTGATCACCCGGTCTTGGATGCGCTCTAAAACCCTTGCAGACATGCTGACCACGACCACGTTCTTGCCAGCAGCAAGATCACTGACAATCCGCTCCAGCCACGCCCTCTCATCCTGACAGACGCGAAAGGTAAGGGGAACCTGCGCAGAAAGAGCTCAACGATATCAGCGCCCCTTGAAAGCGTTGCATACCAGGAGCGGGGTCCTTCTGAGCCATAACGAGAAAGGCTTTGGAAGCTGTAGCTAGGCGAAGCCAAGATGTTAGCAAAGCGGTCACCAACAGCGCATAAGTGCGGGCGACTAGGAACCAACGAGGGGAAGCGAAGAAGCACTAAGATAGACACTCGCATCACCATCCTAGCCAAAGGATAAACAGCCTTCATTGGTCGATGTTCAGCGTCCAGAATTTTGATGGCCAAGTTTGCGACAAGCAAATCCAGCTCGAAGGGCGCGCTGAGACACACGACCGAGTGGGTGAGAGTTTCGATGCCTACCGTTGCCCTTCTCGTGTTGATGATGAGTTTTCCAGGCACATTCGCAAGACGGAAGAACTCGTGCTCCCGCTGCCCATACCCGTCGTCCATGGCCAGCACGCGCTTTGCTCGTTGCACAATCTCCAAGAACAGCTCCGCAGTCTCCATGCCATTTCTCAAGGTCGCCGCCGAGAGATGCGCGAGGATGCTTGCCACCTCGTCCAAGATCACGAGGTCGAACGGAGCAACCTCACCAATGCCATCAGGCCGAAGGTTCAGAAGACTGTCGACTTGAATTACAATCTCCGGGAATTGCTCACGAGACTGGAGCGCTGTTAGAAGAATGCGCTTATCAGTCGGATCCTGGAACCATTCGTTCTCATAATCCGCCTTCAGATCGAGGTAGTTCGCAGTGCGGTGAAAGCGCCCTTTGAGATCCTCGGCCTGTGCCACCCGGTAAGTGATCATGCCCGTCCTCATGGGGCGGCCGCTTGCTTCCCGAACCAGCTCATAAAGCTCGTCCGAGACCGCCCCGCAATGCACCGTCTTGCCGGTGTTCACACCTGACCGGATGCCAAGGAGGGGAAACTTGCCCGCGATCCACCTGCGAAATGTAAACACGAGCGTTGCTGTGCTGGCACGTCCTGGGACGCGAACAAGTCAACCTCGTTGCTGCTGAGGGGCACAAGGGGATTTTGCGAGGAGCCTTAATTATGAGTGAGGAATGCTGCACGTTGTCAAGTAAGACGAGTGTCTCTTGGAGTTGAGGGCGCATGCACGTGCTCAAAGGCAATCCGCATAATCAACGCCAATCTGCAGGCTGGCAACAATCGATGACAAGATCCCTCATGCAACGAACTTGGAGTGCCATGCTTTGTGAAGAGTGTCGCTCACTCGTTAGTGAATGTGTTCAGCTTCATCAGGTCGTCCGCCGTCGTCGTACCCGCTGCTACTTCGGCCACAAGCTCCGGTGTTGACGCGCCTGGGACCCGCTTAAGGTGCTGCATGTCCACCTTAACAGCGCCAGCCTCAAACGAGATGTTGTCCTCGAACAAGTCTCCAAGGCAGAACGCCCTGCTAACACACGGCAACTGTGAGTCCCCGCCCTCAGTGTTGTTGCTGAAGCATAGGGCATAGATCTTACCGTTTGGGTTGAGGTGGCAGGTTAGATTCTGGCGGTTCTCATGGATCCGACCCGTGTAGCACGGCTCCGAGCGATCGCTGTAATTGAAGCGATCGGGGCCTTCCTCGTAAGCGGTGGGGTGCAAGCGCTCTCTGAGAAGAGTCAGCATGCGGGCCTTGACGAACTCCTCGTTCTTGGAGCTGCGCTCAGTGCCCCGTTCAGACATGTCTCGAGGGTTTTTGAACTTCTCGTGAAGCCTCTCCGGCAGCTGGAACGGCACCTTGACCTCTTTGCGGGCCTGCAGCGCATTTGACAGAGATGAGGAGCAGGAGAGGATGCCAAGATGCTTCCTGAACGGTTTATACCTGCCTTCTTTCGGGAATGAAACGGACATGACGGATGGCAGCAAAAGCCGAGCTCTCTCAAAGGGACGATCCTGTAGAGCAGCAATTTGCGAGCAACAAACCTAGGAAGGCACCTGCAACGGAAGTACGGGTGGCCGAACTCAGAGCAGTGTCATCCTTCAATTCTGGAAGGAAAGGGCGACCTTTGTTTGTTGCCTTGCCGATTGCGTCAGAAGCTGCAGTGCACTAAAGTGTGGCTGAGTCGGCGGACCACCTATGCTGTGACCGGTGTTCTGATGCTGCTCACCTCGAAGGGCTCCAACCAGGTGACCAGGGCATCCTTCCACGAATGGCCCCGGTTGATGCATGCCAGAACGCTCTCCGGCCTCTCCACCTTGGCGCTTCCCGGGGTCCGCCACTCACGATCCTTTGTGTACACGTTGAGGTCGATGAGGGCGGCGATGCTGGAATGCCACTGGCGCAGCCTCTCCTTGAGCCGCCGCGCAAAGTGGGCCGCCCCCCCGGTGTTGGAGCCGAAGACGAGCTGGCGGGGCGCCAGCTGGTTGATGGTGAGATGGAGGCTGAATTTAGCCTGGCCGGAGCTCTCGATCCACACAAAGCTGCTCGGCGCCAGCTCATAGCCGTAGCTCATAAAGATGCGGGTGGCCCACTCCTCAATTATCCCAATCACCTCCTTCACCGAGTACCTCACCCCGCCCTCTACGACCTCTCCGTCTGGCCCAACTACTGGCTGACGCTTGAAGGGGAGCCCGTGTTTTCCATCGAGGTCGAGGTAGGGCTTGCAGGGCTTCCCGTCCTGGATGATCTCAGTCACTGACCCATGCTTCCCCTCAAGATGTGAACGCGCTGTCTCCCAATCTGGGTACGAAGCAAAGCTGCGCCACGAAATCCTAACCCCGTTCTCGACCTTGCCAGACCACTTGTGCAGAGCAACCTGCGCTTCATGGTTCAGGAGCGCAGCCTCTTGCTGCATAAAGAACTTTGGGCCAGGAAGGCGGCCCCTAGGGTTGGCCCCGACCTGATGGAAGCAGTTGGTGCCATGCTCTCGCACGCGTAGCACCCGGAAGTCGTCCTTCTTGAAGACCTCGTTGCCCGTGAGCACGTCAGACTGCACCGCCGGCTCGGGCACTGCCGCCTCATACATCGGGGTGCTGCATGAGGGGAGCGTTAGAGTCAGTCGAAGGCTCAGCGCAATAGGAAGCTACCGACGTGGGAAACGATGTGCGTGCTTGTGCCGTGCTCAAAAATGAGACCCTCTCTCGCTCTGGAGAGCTTGCCATACCCCCCAAGATGTACCAGAGAACTGCCTTTTACTTCTACAGCAAGTTGAGCGTCGCCTTGGAAAGATGCAATCTTCGAAGAGCCTGTGTTGCGTCTTAGGCTTGCCATGCCCCAAAGAATGTACCAAACAGAGCACTCAACATTTCGTAAGAGTGATCAAGGCAGATCTGAAATACCACTTGCTCAATGGGGCTCATCAGAGAGCTTGGCGGGCTTGGATGCTTGGGATCGTTAACCGATCATAACTTTACATGATTGCTGATGAGTGATTAGTACTTTGCACGAGTCAACCGGTGAGCATAAGTGGCAACCAAAGACTTGGGATGCGGGAGCGCTTTTACCCCTGGTTGGATTCGAAGACTTTCCACAGTATTCTTAGAAGCAAGCTACTTACGCAGAGGTCGACGGTTGGGCGTTGTCTTCATCTCGAGCCTGCCTCCTCCGCATCTCCTCCCGCATGGGGGCCAGCATATCATCGACGGTCTCCGCCGCCAGCCCACGTCTTGCCTCCTCCTTCAAGTCCATCGCCCGAAACAGGTCCAGGTTGCCTGCGTCGGGCTGCATGGAGTCGTCGATGCCTTGAAAATCCGCGAAAGTGGCCTCTTCCTCGGATTTGGACTCCCCCGACGTCTCCTCAATGCCAAAGGACGTTGCCTCTTGATCGGAATCCGCTGCAACCTCCTGCGGGGTAGCGGAAGCGAATGTTCAACAAGGCAGATGGAATGGCCTTGGGTCTTCATTATGACATGCCGGCCAGTGGCTGCTCACTTAGCAAATCACAAACTCTGGCAGGGGAAACTGCTTTGCAGACGGTGGCAAGCCCAGGGTGCTTAGTGGGCAGTCTCAATGGGAACAGAGCCTATGCCTTCTGCTCAGGCAAGCCCGTATTCACTAGAAATGCGGTATCCCCCACCTGTGTGGATGCGGCTGCAGCTTTGCCTCCCTCTGCAGCCTGGGCCCGCCTCTCAGCGAGAAACTCAGCCAGTTCAGACTCCGGAGGGTCTTTCAGGTTCGGAAGCAGCGTGCTTCCTGGATCGATGTCAACCTGCAAGGAGCGGGGATCTAAGGTGAGTTGACGGACACTTAGGGGAATGCTTCACCACTAGTAGCAGCAGGTTTCGAGCTGATGGCTGCCAACCTAGATCAAGCCCTGTCAGACGAGCAGATCGGAGAACTCTTCGGCATTATCAACGACAAAAAAGGTGCTTGCAAGTCAGCCAGGCTGGTTTTCGAAGTCGTTACGAAGGCGTTCAAGGCCGCCTGTCAACAGTTTGGATGCCGCAGTGGAACGACAAGGCTCGATTGGGTGGCCGTCTTCAAGCAATGGAGACAGGGGCTCAGTTTCGACGTGGAAGGTCCTAGCTCGTTGTTCTTGATACGCTTCTACGCAAGTGAGGGCGAGGAGGGCCAACCTTCTCTCCTCCACGATGTCAGAGACTTGGAGGAATCTTCGGACCTATATGACGAGGAGGGATACTACTAGCAATGATGAGGATGGGGCACTCACTTCTGCATGCGCGCAGGCAGGAGTAGCACGCTCTCCTTGAGGCAAAAGTTCTTTGGAGAGAATAGGCTCGCGTGACGTTGGCTCGTGGCGCATAGCCTACGAACAGAAAACGGCAGCATGAGAAGTGACTAAGCCGATCTCTCTCGCGCCAACTCGCAAAGGAGGCTGCATAGTTGCGCTCAACACTACCTTGATTGGGGGTGGTGCCAAATACACCTCCTGCAAAACGATGCAGGGGATGCTGCTCCAATTGAAAGAAGGGCTTAAGCTGCTGCTATGATCGTCATGAGCAAGGGACCTAAAATAGCCTGCAGTCGACGGCGCATGTACCGGGATTTCTACGGTTCTACTTTGAAAGAGAACAGGCTTGAAAGCAACTCAAGGGAAAGCTGCTTTGCAGACGGTGGCAAACCCAGGGTGGCCAGCCCAGCCTCATTGGAAACAGAGCCTATGCTTTATGCTCAGGCAAACCCAAACATGCCTCGAGCCCTTGCAGTCACCATGCGCAAGCAACAGGCGCCAGAGCTCCTCCTTCAAGATTGAAGAACATAAACGCAGATTGCAGCTCACCGCTTCATCTGGGCTTCCGGTTCGTTTCCTAGTACCAAGGGGTGGCGGGGAGCTCTCCCTGCTCGAGGCTGCCCTCTTCCTGCCTGCAACCTCTGCGACCTCCTGCACGCAAGCACTAGAACTGCGTTACATACACGGACTTAGGAGAACGTTGTAGCTCTCAAATGGCATCGCACCATGGGCTACGACACCAGATTCACCGGCCGCTTCACCTTTTCTCGACCCCTGACTGCCAAGGAGAGAGCCACAATGGATGCAGTGCACGATCACTGCCACCAGGACGACCTGAAGCTACCTTATGCAGTTTCCGAGAAGCGTCCGGTCAAGATCGAGCGAGAGGTGATCAAGGGCTTGTACATTGGTGAGGGGTTCGACTCCCTCTCGGAGAAGTACCCCTCTTACTACTGCCAGTGGACAATTACGCCCAACAAGCGCGCTCTAGTATGGGACAAAGGCGAGAAGTTCTATGACTATGTGAGCTGGCTGGAGTACCTCATCTCCCACTTCTTTGCCGTTTGGAGAGTAGAGCTGAGCGGGACCGTCAGTTGGAAGGGCGCAAATCGAAGCGACAAGGGTTCGATCAGCGTCGAGAACGACAAGATCATCGTCAAGATGCCTCTGGCTGTCACTATCAGGCAAGCGGACTCACCGCAGGTGCCAGCTGTGTAGCAGGACGGGGATCGGTAGCAGGACGCGGGGCGCTGAAGGAGGGGCCCGCCTGCAAGGCAGCAACAATTTTGGGTAGGGAGCTTAGGGACAAAGGGCGCACAGAAGAGGCAACTCCGACCGATGACAGAGACACTCTGGGGGCAGCAGCAGACTTTCAAGATGCAGCCGCATTCGCTATCAGGCACCTCTGCGGAAAGGGCACATGCGACGACCTGAGGGCTTTGTAGTGGCCATGACTTTTTCGAAAATTCATGCTAGTAGGGGGATTTGAGCGCCGCTCAAGCGACAACCTTGTCTGCTCTTTGAGGACTTCCTAGACAATGACCCGGACAGAGAGGAGGCCCTTAAAGGCGAGCTCTTCAAGCCCATTTGCCTTGCAGCAATTGAAGAGCGTCAAGGACACTCACCTCCGCGCTGAATCCTAGCGCGATCGGCTGCTCCACCCCCGACTGAGTTGGCTGGCTTGTGGAGCGGGCTGACGCTTCTGGCCCTGAATCAGACTTCTGCACATGAGAACGATTGCCTCTCAAACAGACTTCTTCACATGAACACTATTGCCCTTCGACCAGACCTCTGCACATGAGAATGGGTGCCCCTCAATGAGACCTCTCTTGGTTGAAACTTGTGCACATGATGATGGCAGTTCCCTTGGATCGGACCTAAGCACACGCGAACGAGTATGCTTGAGACTCGTCCATCGAGACACTCTCACCTGCCGCTGCCACTCCTCGAACAACTGAGTGTGAAGTGCTGCTGGCCGACTGCTTTCGTGGACCTCCTGCACGTTGATGATGGCGTGAGTTCTTGACGCAATGCTTCTAGCACTCGCTCACATCATGAAAATGAGATGATTCTGCTATCCTGGTAGGACAAACAGCTCTTGGAGTAGCATGGAGGCAACTTCGACAGCGGTGCATGACACAGCTGTACAAAGGTTGTTTGCCACGTACCTGCCAAGACGGGATGGTGAATAAGTGCCGTCCGCGTGAGCCGCCTGGGGTGTCCGGATTCTGCGACATCCCGGGGTTGCTCTCGATCCCGCTGATCATGAGGAGGGTGCCTGTATTGCAGTGACATATACTGCTCGGATCGAGACATGATGATTGTGCCCCGCAACTCACGGACTTCAATGTTGCCGGGTTGGCAGCGCGTAGGCACGTGACCCAATCAACTTGCAACAACAACGAAGTCCAACACAGATTCCTCACCTATCAGCCCCTTGGTCAAGGGACCCGAGAGTCCCAGAACATCTCAGACTCGTTTGCGACTGTGGAGTGATAATTGGCCTGCGGCGGGGCTGGACTTGCCGCAATCCGACTCGGGCACGCCACAGCTCGCATGGATGGGCGCTGCGGGGGGGGCTAGCATCGTAGCACACGTTGAGGTTGAGGCTGTTGCGGCCAGCGCGCGCGTACAGAAGATCTGCAAAGGGGTGCAAGTACGTTGGCCATGCCTTAGAGATTCTGAGGAGGCCTGCAAGGTCGGCCATACCTCAGAGTTTCTGAAAGATGTTATAGTTCACCGTGAGGTACCAAGGTTTGGCCTTTAAGATTGTATAAAAGAAGACGCAAGACCTTGGTACGCCGCTGTTTGAGGGGGCTT
>DF237778.1:10098-31082 GCA_000708835.1 Klebsormidium nitens | reverse complement strand
GGGCCGGGGCGGCGCGAGGCTGAGATCCCACCCAACTTTCTCAGCCGTCCGATGGGCCGGGGGCATCCGAATGCCGTCGATCCAAGATTCGGCTGAAAAGTGCAGAAAGTGCCCGGTACGTCCCTGCATCTCATAAGCTATGCGCCGCCGCGCCGAGTCGGAGTTGCAGTCAGTATGGTCACGATCGAGCCTGGCAGCCTGGCTTGCAGCTTGCCAGACTGAGCTGGGACTGAGCTGGTCCTGCATTGTGTGGTGCCACGAGCATGGGCGAGCTGGAGGGGGAAGTGCACGCGTCTTCCTTTTGGCAGGAGGTGAGCAATGCGACGATGGTTTACTTTTGAAGTCACTGTCACAGCTTAGAGATTGAGTCACGGTGCTACAAGGCTGGCTGGCAGCAGTAGACTACTCAAGTGGAAAGAGTAACACTGACTTCACTAGTAGGTCGTCTTCTGGTACAGTCAAACTCCAAGAGATTCTTGTAGCATGCCACCAGGATTCCGTAGACTCCAAGTCATTTGAAGTGACGCCACCAGGTCCCCACCAGCCCCTCTTGGCTTCAGTTCAATGGTTTCTGGAGAATAAATCATGAACTT
Organism: Klebsormidium nitens; assembly: GCA_000708835.1. Classification (NCBI taxonomy): domain Eukaryota; kingdom Viridiplantae; phylum Streptophyta; class Klebsormidiophyceae; order Klebsormidiales; family Klebsormidiaceae; genus Klebsormidium; species Klebsormidium nitens. The sequence continues at coordinate 30,489 of DF237778.1, read as the reverse complement.
GAATTGTGAGGTACCTCAGTGGTGCCTCCAAACTGGATGACGTACTGAAGACCGGTCAAATTTGCCATCTAAAAATGAGATCGCCGAAGTGCTGTACCAAGAAATGGCGTATTACTTTCTTAAGAACCTAATGGGCTTTCTGGTACATCTTGCGGGGCATGGCCGGGCTTGCAGCCCCTCAAGCGCAAGTCCAGCCATCCAGCGCACAATCTGAATGTACCAAGAAATGGCGTATTACTTTCTTAAGAATCTAATGGGCTTTTTTTGGTACATCTTGCTGGGCATGGTCGGGCTTGCAGGGGGCTTGCAGCCCCTCTGCAAGCGCAAGTCCAGCCATTCAGCGCACAGTCAGCCCGTATCAAGAAACGCCGTATTACTTCTTAAGAATCTATTGGGCGTTTTCTGGTACATCTTGCGGGGCATGGCCGGCCCTGCAAAAGGTTTGAGGCCGCTGGAGCTTTCTGGCGGCGGGACACCCGGTGACATATTGCAGAATTCTTTCGACTCAGGGAACGATCGTGTGTACCGTGGCAAGCGATACTGTACTATTTCTCACTGGACGGAATCTAATGGGCATTTCCTGGTACATCCTGGCAGGCATGGCCGGCCCCTCAAACGGTGTGAGCTTTTTCATTCAGAAGACAGAGCTCTCAGAGGGAGTCGTGAACGTGTACCAAGAAACGCTGTGTTACTTCTAAAGAATGTAATGTGTCTTTCCTGGTACACCTTCAAGTTGCAGGGTATGGCCGGCCCCAACTTCCGACCATCCAGTGCACAATGGGCCTGTACCAGGAAACGCTGTATTACTTCTAAAGAATCTAATGGGTTGGTCTCTGGTACATCCTGGCAGGCATGGCCGGCCCCTCAAAACGCTGTGAGCTTTGCATTCGAGGCACAGCTCAGAGGGAGTCGTGAACGTGTACCAGGAAACGCTGTATTACATCTAAAGAATCTAATGGGTCCTTTTTTGGTACACATGCAAGTTGCAGGGTATGGCCGGCCCCCCGACTTCCAACCATCCAACGCACAATGGGCCTGTACCAGGAAACGCTGTATTATATCTTTAGAACATAACGGATCCTTTTCTGGTACACATGCAAGTTGCAAGGTATGGCCGGACTAGTCGTCTACGAGAGTTTCTGGAAGAGCGTTGAGTTGCCCAAAAGGCCCATCATTGGAAAAATAAGTTCTTTGCGCCTCTGGTCGCTGCCAGATCTCGCCGTCCTTTGCCAGCACTGAGTCACGTACTGCCACTATGGTACAGATTTTGCCAATAAGCGTGGTCAGCAAGCTACAAGCATGGCTCGCATAACGGAAGGAGGTCGTGAAAGGCGGTCGTTTCTTTCCAAAACAGAGTCGCCCCCTTTGCAATCCCAAGAGGGTCGCCGGGACTTAGGGCCATCGAACCCGGCTCAAACTCAAAGCTTTCTCTCCGGTGCCAGGATGAATCTCGTGACGGCGTCCCGTGACGAAAAAGAATCCTCTGGCGTCGTGCTCATCGCATCGACCACCCCTGCGGCCTCGGCGACCCTTCACGAGACCTTGAAAGCCGGTCAAGCCGTCAGGAGTTGTGCGGCAGTCCACTTCGAAGGACCGGCTCCAGTCTTCAGCGACATCAGGAGCGTCCCGGCGGCTGTGCCTCCCTTGCCGAATGCTGGGGGCGTGCGAGGAGGCCGCCCCTCCTATGCGGCCAAGCAGGGAGCCGCCGACTTCGCAATCGACTACGGACTCGCCTTCAGCTTGCGGCCTGCCGGGGCCTTTGCTCGGGGCGGCTTTGGGTCAACATGCATCGGGCGCACCTGTGGCGGAAAGGGAGCGGTCTACGCCCGGGGGAGCGAGCCCTCCATATGGGAGCGGAAACGGAACCGGGGTGGGGCACTGATCTGCCGAGGTGGAGGGGGCCACCTCCTGTGTTTGCGGTGCGTGGAGGCCCAGTACGAAGAGGGGAGCCCCTTTCTTTCGAGCGCGACCGGGGGCCCTGTTCCTCAGCAAGAACTCTTCACAAAGTACGAAGTGTTCCCCAGCACGAAAGAGGTTCGGGAGGTACGGTCGGGGGAGGAGGCGAGCGAGGGCGGCCACCAATTCTTCGTGCAAAGGAGGGATCTCGCCCCCTGCCCGTACTGCCGTGAGCCCAAGGCGGCCGCTCCGTCGAGGCGCGGTGTCAAGAGGGCGCTCGAGGAGGGGCCGAGCCCACGAGAGCTTGAACGCTTTGCCTTGTCCCGTCGCCGCACGCCTTCTTCGCCCCATCGTTCGCAGATACTCGTAACATTCGCTCCACCCCGGCTCATGACCGTGTCAATCTTCTTGTGGCTGTGGCCCATGTCGAGCGCCGCCGCAGAGAGGCACTCCCAAGGCTCGAGGGTCTCTTGGTGGGTGCACGCAACTCTCGAGTCGGGTCGCCGGCACGCGGGGTCGTTGCAGACCAAGAGCCTTCTCGTCCCTGCTTCTCGCTGCTCAACCCTTTCTGCCCGCCTCTCGGCGAGGGTCCGCGTCGCTTGGCTCCCGCCTTCATCAACTGCGCGATCAATCAGGGGCAAGGTTTGCTTTGAGAGCATCCCCAGAAGGTGCCGGCACCGCTCTAAACCCGTGCAGTCGACGCCGCTGCAATGCGCATTCTCTCCCCAGAGCACGCAAACCACGGGTTCCTCTCCAGGGTTGCTAACGACGAACACTCGGAGGTGCGGCCCGCCTTTCCACGCCTCCGCGTCTAGCCCAGAAAGAGCACCCCCCACGCACCCCCCTTGTTCCAGGGGAACCACCCAAGGCACGCCGCTCGTGACCTCGCGCACAAGCGGCCGGCTCTCGTCAAAGGCCGTGAAGATGGCCTCCCCACTTCGCCACCAACCGCCCATGAGACGGGTCTCCTCGAGGAACCCCACCTCGTGGTCACGACACGCCTTCTTACCGCACAGGCACCAGAAGCTGCCCATGTGGTCGACCTTGACGAGCCGAGGGGCGTTGCTGAGCCTCGATCTGTGGCAGAAATGTCCAGAAGGCGCCCGCTGGAGGCGTCGAGCAGGGGCACAAGAAAAAGGCCGGGGGCAACGGCGATCGGAGGGACTTTGCTTCGCCTCAACTCCGATAGGATCGCCACCGTGCCAACTTTGTACCGCTTGTAATAGGCATCATAGAGCTGTTTGTCCTCGGGGAATGCTTTCCGCACGAGAACCAGGAGCGGGTTGATCCCAGTGGCCTGCATCGACAACTTAGTGGGATATGTTTCCTGAAAGTACTTGATGATTCCGTCGGCATCCTTGATCCAATCGAAGCAGGTGAAGTCTCGTTGTCTTTTGAACCCTTGAAACAAGCGCACGACATGCTTCATATATTGTTGAATCGTCAGGTCCTTTCGAGTACCAATCCTCGAACGCCGAGCGCAGCAGCCTTTCTCCCTGGGTTACGGTGGTTATGCGTCTCGTGATTTCAACAGACCCTTGCATCTTTCACAATTTCTGGATACTCTCAAGAAAATTTTGACCACCTTGAGCAAAGTCTCCAATTCCAGATAACATGAACGAGCACGTTCAAAATCGTTCGCACAAAATTGAGATGGGTAGCAGCTTTTAACGGTAAAAACGGTTATGAGTGCGTGTAAAAGCCGCCTAAAAAGCCAGATGCCCACTCAATTTTCAGCTGAAATTATACTGGCGCTGGATAACGTGACTGGCGATGTACACAAATGAGAAATGGAGACTTTTGGGACATTCCCGTTATCTGGGCGACATGATTTCGGAGACTTCGTGAGCAATTCGAGCTTTCAACGGGTTTGCAAGCATTTCAAGTCCCAAAACCGGCTCAGTGTCGTCCCACACAACGCTCGGAGCACGATACAAGGATGATGGAGAGATTGCTGTTGGTTCCATGGAATTCGTGGGAGATAACACTCCTTTTTTATGCACGTTAACATGGGTCCAAGTCGTTGAGATTCGCAACTTCCATGCCCAACGTCGTGCTTGAGACGCGTGATTTAGGGCGGCTCGCCAGCTCACCTTTATTGCATACGGGCCATGCAAATTGGACTGGTCCCAAAAGGCGTTGAATCCTTCAGCGATTAGCGACCGCACGAGCTGTCTGGTTATATGACGAAGGTCGAACGGCTCTGTAAGAGCTCGCATGCCGGCCAGAGCCGCTGCATCCAATATCGTATCTAGCAAGCCAAACTCTTGGTACGATCGTACAATAGCTGATCGAGCGCTCTCAAGGACGGATTTGTCCATCTCAATGATTGCGAAGCGCGATTGAGGACGATAGCCAAGAATCGCATCCATTCAAACGGTTGACGTACCGTTCACGAAGAAAAATCACAAGATACCATTGCACGCAGCCGTTGTTGCTTGGACCCGATCTTATGATTACAGAGTCATCAAATACATTTGATCTTCAATGTCAAAGACTCGTTGTCTTCCTCCTCGCTGGCGTAATAAACATCATGCCTTAAGGGTCACTGTCCAGTAATACTTCATGTAGCGCGTAGTTATCTTGAACCGATTAGGCAATTTCGGGCCAACTATGTGCCAAGCTCACTCGCATTCAACCTCCACATTCCACTTAAGAACTTCAATACATTACGACCAGAATACTCCCTAGCTTGCTAACTAACGAACCACAATCATACATTCCTCAGAATCGTCCTTGCCTGCCGGCGAGCTCAGATCCTCTAGCAAAGGGTAACCAGACGGCCTACGCAATAAATGATCAAGATTGCTCGCATCTACCTCGTTGAGAAACCCTCTGACCGCAGGCTCTAGCTCTCCCCGATGCTGCCAAACACGAGGGACTTCACGGAACTGCAGCTTGACGAGCTTTGCCATCCTGAGAACGCTCTTCCGATCTAGCTTGTACTTGTAGTGCTCTTTCCGGACCCCGACTCGTACTGCTTCCCCTTCCCTCGTCGCGGGCGGCCCACCTCGATCCCCTTCCCCACCTTCAGGCCCATGTGTTCCAGCACTCTGTTTATCACCCCCTTCAATTGCACCGGATCGAGTTCAGCCTTCCCCGTTCTGGGCGCTGGCAACTGAATCTGGAACATCTCGGAAACGGGCCGCTCCGACATCGCGGTTTTCGAACCGACCTGCATGGGACGGCCTTTGAACAGGTCCGATCGCAGGAGCCTGTCTTTGAGTCCGCCTGCAAGTAGCGAGCGGATTTCACCGCCCACATCGAACGCATGCGCCAGACCCATGTCCTTGAGCAGCCCCCGCGCAGTCTCCACCATCTTGACCTCGTGACCCTGGCGAGCCACTCCCCCCTCATCGAGCAACTCCCCTTCGAGTAGCACCTTCAGCAGAAAGTCGAGCTTCTTTGAGAACGGGGGCTTGTACTCGGCCTTCGTCTCCTTGAAGAAGTGCTCGTCAAGGTCCTTCAGGCCGTAGTACTGGCAGGCCTCGTACCTCATCACCTCGACACTCTGCGCCCCCCTGTCCCTCTTCGTGTCTCGCAACCTCCTCAACTCCTGATACTCTGCCGCATCGATCGCCCTCGCCCCAATGATCTTCAACGCCTTTGCGTCCAGCCCTTTCCGCTTCTTACTCTTTTTCGAAAGCTCCTTGGGTTCTTCAACCTCCACCACGTGGCCAGCTCGCGCGACTTGCAGTTGGAACTCGTGAAGCAGGCGCACGTCTGAGTTCCGCCGCTCCGCCTCCGTATGCGCAAACGTCCGGAAGAGGGGGCCGTCCTCGATCAGCCGGACAACTTTGCCGGGGTCCTCGGTCCTTGACGCGACTCGCCTCCATGCAGCCGTCACTTCGCTGTTGCAGGCTTGCAAAAATTGCAGCGTCTCCGCCGTGGTCACGCGCCGTGGAGGGCCAAAGAATCCCTGCAAATAGGAACATCAGATTGAGTGAATCTTCATGCACAGCTCTGCCACAGTCAGATGTTGTTATCTCCATCAGGTTTGGAGGTTGCCCACTAGCTCCCGAAATGGCCCTCACAGAACTGTCCCCCCAAAGTGGCCCTTAACAAAGCTAGCCTCTGAACCGGCCCCAAAGCCGGTTGGACCCCACTTGGACCCCACAAAACAAGCCCACTAAACGGAGTCCCACGAAATTGGCCCCAAACGCGCACCAACGAAACTGGCCCCTGAAATGGCCCTCACAATATTGTAGAGCAGTGGATGAACTTAGGAACAACTTGCTCACTGTACGCTTTGCAAAGGCGCATGTAAAGCCAGACAGTTGGACAGAATCTAAGGCAGGCACGTCGATCTTCACTTCCCACCTTGAGTTGCTCAAAATGTTGGCCCAAGGAGACCTTCGCCCCAGACTGAGAATCGGACGCCCGGTTGAGAGGGGAATCGACCGCCACTTGCTGGTCCAAGCGGTCCCCATCAGCATCCTGCGGGTGAAAAGGAGAACAATCGTGTCAATTTCCCAGCAGTGGAGCACGTGTCTCAGGCTCGCTATCAAGCAGCGTTGTCAGCACCTTCGCAATGAAGCACTTTTCAGGGGCCGTCAAGCAGCATTCGGAGCACAGGCTTGGAAGACTGGAGCTGCCCCACTGGAGGTTGCATGGCTCGACCCAAGCAAGATGGGAAGCAATGTGCATAGTGGGAGGGACGAAGCGCACAGATGAGATAGAGTGAATACCTGCAAAGCAGGGTCGTCGTCAACGTCCGGAGCCTGCGGTGCCATAGCCGTCGTTCCCTGCACGACAAGCAAGTTGAATCCCTTATGGCACACCGGAGAGAGATGCAGGTTTCAGCACGAGATAGATCCAAGTGGCTTCCGCAGCTTGAGCACAATGCGCGGTTAATTGCTCGACGTCAAGCAAGTAACCTGGAAGAGTTGCCGCATGCGATCTGCTCACCTGCTGTTCCAGATTGCAGAGTCGCGCGGCTGGGATCTCTTGCGCACAGTCGAGCATCACGGAGATGGACGACTAGACGAAGCAATGAACTAGCGGGCTCTCCGTTTTCCGCACCCGCAGCGTCGCCTGCCAGGCTGCCCGAGCCGTCGTGCTCTTCTGGCACATGTAGAGGAACTTGGTATGGAACCAAGGAACGTCAAAGTTCACGCCAGCCTTGACGGTGGGGCTGTACATGAGCAGGCGAACCTTCCAGTTCTCTGCAACGTTCTTCAGGAGAGCCGTGGTTTCGCCCCCGCTCAAGGCCTTATGGATGAGGATGTCCCTGTCTGCAAGCCCAAGCGAGTGGTGTGACGTCACCCGGTCCCGGATGCGGTCCAGGACTCGCGCAGACATGCTGACGACGACCACGTTCTTGCCAGCCGCGAGGTCCTCGACGATTCGATCCAACCACTTCTTCTCGTCCTGACCGACGCGGAACGTCAGAGGCACCTGCGCATGAAGTGGTACAGAGAATGAGCGCGCTGTGGGCTGAATGTACGTGAGAGAGCATCGGGTACCAAAAAGCCCGTCTTTGAATCTAGGAACGAACACGCTGCACTATCAAACACAACTCCCGTTAGAAAAGGTGACGGTATGGCCGGGCTCTGTTAGCAGTTCAAGAGGTGCTTTAAAAAGATCTGAGCAACACATGCTGAGGCACACTTGCCTTTGAAGGCGCTCAAGAAGAAAAGAACGTGGCAAAAGGCCCAAAGTTTCTGTTCCGTTCGATCCTGCTTCTAACCACTTCAGCGAACCAAGGCGCGGCCAAAGCAAGGCATGCCGCATCAAGCACTTTCAAGCGTCCAGACTCCAAACGGCCAGAACTTCAGCAAACAGGAAGACGCACTGTGTCAAAAGCTGTCATCACTGATCAGAGCGCGATCAATTCAGTGCCTACCGCTGCCCTTCTTCTGTTGATGATGAGCTTCCCAGGCACGTTTGCGAGGCGGAAGAAGTCGTGCTCCCGCTGCCCGTACCCATCGTCCATGGCCAACACGCGCTTGCCCGCTGCACAATCTCCAAGAACAGCTCGCCGGTCTCCATGCCGTTCCTTAGAGTTGCTGCTGAGAGGTGCGCCAGGATGCTTGCCACCTCGTCGAGGATCACGAGATCGAACGGGGCAACCTCGCCAATGCCACCCCGCCGGAGGTTGAGGAGGCTGTCCACCTGAACCACGATTTCGGGAAAGCCCTTTCGGGACTGGAGGGCCGTTAGGAGGATGTGCTTGTTGTTCGGATCCTCGAACCACACGTTCTTGTGATCGTAGTCCGCCTTCAGGTCGAGGTAGTTTGCGGTGCGGGGAAAGCGCTCTTTCAGGTCTTGAGCCTGGGCCACTCGGTACGTGATCATGATCGACGTGAGGGGGCGGTCGCTTGCTCGCAAAGCTCATCCCCAACGGCCCCGCAGAACACCGTCTTGCCAGTGTTCACGCCCGACCGGATGCCAAGCAGGGGAAACTTGCCCTGGATCCACCTGCAAGTGTGGACAAGAGGATTATCAACACGCCCTGACATGTGTTGAAATGAGTCACTCTTAGGCAGGAAGAAGGCCGAAATTCTTAACGGTTGTGGGTTATGCCTTGACCTCAATCTCGTTCGTGCTGAGTTTCACCTGCAAGCAGCTCAGAAGGGTAGGTCAGCGTTTGAAGTATTCTTGTACGGCCTGAATTCGGAAGCTCGTAGGGCTCCTTGTGCTGCTCTCAAAGTGGACAGTAACAGATAGGCAAGCATTGGTCTGCATCGAAAGGAGGACCCCGCGCTTCAGTGCGCGTCCAAGAAGAAACAAACAACCCCTTGATGGCCAGAATCTGGACGTGGTGTAGACCTGTGACAAAAGGACTTTTGTCAAGTTGTGCATGACTTGCGGCTGAGGGGGAAACTCTCGCAATAGGTGGGCGCCAAGAAGCGCCCATACTAATCAGCACCCGCAGATGCCGCAAGCGACCTGAAATTTCGACACGTGGCAAAAGAAAAGCTCCTCGTAGGAAGTGGGCGTCCAGAAGCGCCCAATCTACCAACACTTGCAGAAAGCCCCGCCGAAAATCCCGCCACTAACCTGAAACATAGACATGTGGCAAAAACAAAGCCCTTGCGGTAGGTGGGCGCACAGAAGCACCCAATCCAGCCAGCACTCGCAAAACTCCTCGCGGTCATCTGAAGGTCGGTCGACACGTGGCAAAAGAATGTGGAGAATTGTCAAAAGCGGCAAAAGACGACTGTGTGGTACGCGTACAGAAGCGCACACTCCGTGGGAAATCGCGGTGGTCGCGAACAGCCCTAGGACGCTGGCCAGAAAGTGGGTTTGTGGCCGAAACAAAAGCTTGTCAGGCGCAAAAGAATTGAAAGCTTCCCGCATCACAATGGACACGTACTTAATCTTTCCGCTACAACACTTACTCGTTGGCGACCGTGTTCAGCTTCATCAGGTCGCTCGGCATCCTCATACCCGCCCCTACTTCAGCCACGAGCTCAGGGGTCGACGCATCGGGGGCCCGCGTCAGGTGCTCCATGTCTACCTTGACCGCGCCAGTCTCGTACGAGATGTTGTCCTCGAACAGGTCCCCAAGGCAGAACGCCCTTTTGACACAGGGAACGTCCGAGTCCCCGCCCTCGGTATTTTGGCTGAAACAAAGAGCATAGATCTTGCCGTTTGGGTTGAGGTGGCAGGTTAGATTCTGACGGTTCTCGTGGATCCGACCCGTGTAGCACGGCTCTGCCCGATCTCTGTAGTTGTAGCGATCGAGGCCCTCCTCATAGGCGCTAGGGTGCAAGCGCTCTCTGAGCAGCGTCAGCATGCGCGCCTTGACAAACTCGTCGTTCTGTGAGCTGCGCTCCGTGCCCCGTTCAGACATCACTCGAGGGTTTTGGAACCTCTCGTGGAGCCTTTTGGGTACTTCGAATGGCAGCTTGACCTCCTCACGAGCCTGCAGACAGCACGAGAGCAGCTGTTTACGAGAGCATTCGTACCAAATCATCTACGTCTAAATGAGAAGAGGAAGCCGGTAAGCAGGCCATGACACTTCGTGTTTGTCAATTCTCTGACCTAACAAAACTTGCACTATCTTTCAATCAATAGTTGCGTGAGAAGGACAGATTGCAGCAAAAGCGGAGCGCCTTCAAATGCAGCGATTCCACCAAGCATCAACGCTGACGAGGCGATCAGAAACGAGGAGTGCGCCACAAGCAGGATCCTTCTTTCTAGGAACCTCAAGGCCGCGCTTCAAGGAACCACTGGTCAGGCTCGCCGCAAAACCAGCAGCACTTGTGTACCAAGAAACGACGTATACTTCTTGAAGAATCTAAAGGGCCTTTTCTGGTACGTCCTGCGGGTATGGCCGGGCAGCCCATCAAGCGCAAAAACAGCAGCACTTAGGTACCAAGAAACGACGTATTACTTCTTGAAGAATCTAAAGGGCCTTTTTTGGTACGTCCTGCGAGTATGGCCGGGCAGCCCATCAAACGCACAATCTGCCCCGTACCATGAAAGGCCGTATAACTCTTCAGAGAAGTAAAAGGCCGTTTTCAGGTACACTCTTCAGGACGTGACCGACCTGGCGGGTGTGGGGCCTGGATGACTTGCTCACCTCGAGGGGCTCCAGCCAGGTCACCAGAGCATCCTTCCAGGAATGGGCCGGATTGATGCACGACAAGACGCTCTCCGGCTTCTCGATCTTGGCGCTCCCCAGCGTCCGCCACTCGCGGTCCTTCGTGTACACGTTCAGGTCGATGAGATTCGCGACCGCAGGATGCCACGGGAGCAACCTCTTCTTGAGGCGCCTCGCAAAGTGGAGAGCCCCCTCGGTGTTGGAGCCAAAGACGAGCTGACGGGGGGACAGCTGATTGATCGTGAGGTGGAGGCTGAACTTGGTCTGGCAGGGGCTCTCGATCCAGACGAAGCTGCTCGGCTGCAGCTCATGGTCGTACTGTTCCTTAAACACAGTAACGGCCCACTCCTCCACGATCTTGATCACCTCCTCCCCCCCGTACCTCTCCCCAGCCTCCACAACCTCCCCATCCGCCCCGGTCACCGGCTTGCGCTTGAAGGGGAGCCCGTCCTTGCCATCGAGGTCAAGGTAGGGCTTGCAGGGTTTTCCGTTCTGGATGATCTCCGTCACTGACCCGTGCCGCCCCTCGAGATGCGACCGCGCCGTCTCCCAGTCGGGGTACGAAGCGAAGCTGCGCCACGGGACCCTCACCAATTTCTCGACCTTTCCGGACCACTTGTGCAGGACCACCTGCGCCTCGTGGTTTAGGAGCGCCGCCTCCTGCTGCATGAAGAACTTTGGGCCGGGAAGGCGGCCCGTTGGGTTGGCCCCCGTCTGATGGAAGCAGTTGGTCTCGTGCTCCCGCACACGCAGCACCCGAAACCCGTCCTTCTTAAAGACCTCGTTGCCAGTCAGCGGGTCAGAATGCACCGCTGGCTCAGGCACTGCCACAAGATCCTCGTGCGCCATTGAGAATCTGCATGAGCAATGTAAGATTGATAAGTCAAACGCCACAGCGCAAAGGTGCCAAGCCCTGGACAGGAGTTGCAACATGCTGTCGTGCTCATGAGCGAGATGCGGGCTTTCGTACCCCCACGGTGTACCAAGAAACTGCCTTTTACTTCTCTAACGAGTAACACGTCGGTTCTTGGGACATGTCGCTTTCGAGAGATACAAGTTTGATAGGCCCGTTCTGCTAGATGGGCTTGATGGCACTGGCTGTCGTACACCAGGAAAGCATCGCTAAGCATGTACCAAGAGTAGCTTCCAACTTTTATAAGAAATGATTCAGCGATTTCAAAAACACTGCAACATTTGATGGGCCGGCCCGCCTTACACTGGAGAATGTAAGGCCAGCCCCAAAGCGAATACTGGAAAAAGAGAGAACGCCAAGCGTGTTCATCAGAGAGTCAAGATGTACACGTGTCAGCGATCTGTTGAAACGCTCAATTCCTGGATGCTACTTGATGTACACTTTGCACCATCTGCTTGATACAGATTTTCGACAACGATTCGCCCAAGAAGCACATCAGGCAGCCCAAGAGAAGCGGGGGTGACCTGCAGCCTCCACCAAGTTTGTAAGGTTCACCACAATCTCTTAAAGAAGAGCTACTTACACAGAGGTCTGTGGCGCTTCATCCCGGGCCCGCCTCCACTGCATCTCCATCCGCATGGGCGCCAGCGCATCGTCCGGGGTCTCGTCCTCCGCGAACCGAGCTTCCGCTTCCTCCATCTCCATCCGCCGGTACAAATCCCGTGTTTCAGCGTCCGGCAGCACCGAGTCGTCGACGCCCCGGTCATCCTCGGATGTGGGCTCTTCGTCGGACTCGGTCTCGTCTGACGTTTCTTCGATGTCGACGGAGCCGGCCTCTTCGTCAGACATCGCCGCAGCCTCCTGCAGGGGGACATCAACAAAGGGATTAACGGACTCCCGCCGTGCTTGCTCCTCATTGACAGTCAGCAAAAGCGATGGGAATCTGCAATGGGAATTTGCGATTGGCAAATGCATAAGGTGCTTAGCCGGGCAATGAAGACAGAGCCGAATGCCTTTAGGGCACAAAACAGCCCGGCATACCCCTCACTCTCTCACCAATCGCGCACACTTCTCCCTAAAAGCCACAGCACACGATTGCTCACCGCTTCGTCCGGGCTTCCGGTCCGCATCCGAGTACCGGTGGGCGCCGGGGAGCTCTCCCTGCTCGAGGCGGTCCTCTTCCGACGTGCGACCTCCTGCATCCAAGCATCGGGACACGCTCAATTCAGGGCAGGCGTCACCGGTACTTAGGGGGACGCCTTGGCGCTCAAAGGCCATTATAACCATGTGCTTTGACACGAAATTCACCGGCCGCTTCGCCTTTTCTCGCCCCCTGACCGCCGAAGAGAGCGCGATTCTGAAGGCTGTGCACGACTACCGCCCTCAGGATAGCCTAGAGCTACCCTCTGCGGCTCCCAGTCAAGAGCGCCCAGTCAAGATCGTGCGGAAGGGAGTCAAGCGCAACTACTGTGGGGAGGGATTCCACATCTTCAAGGAATTCCCCTCCTTCGACTGCCGTTGGACTGTCTCACGCAATTAGCGCGCTCTTGTCTGGGACAAAGGGGAGAAGTTCTACAATTATGTAAGCTGGCTCGAGTACCTCATCTCTCATTTCTTTGCGGTATGGGGAGTACAGCTGAGCGGCACCGTCACATTGGAGGGCAATCGTTTGGGCGACACGGGGTCAATTACGGTCGATGGCGACCGGATTGTCGTCAAGATGGATCCGATCGAGGCATTCCGCATCGAGGCATTGTTCGACTCACCGTAGGTGCTGGCTGTGTAGGGGTGGAGCGAGGTTGGCTAGTAGGATCCGGGGGGTGGGAGGAGGGGCGCGGGTCCTGCAAGATCGCAATCTTGAGTGTGAGGAGTTAAGGACAAAGGGCGCACAGACGAGGCGACCTCGACCGATAGAACGGTATCACACAGACTTAGGCAAACGCTTTGGCACTCAGAAGGGCATTGGATCATGGGCTACGACACAAGGTTCACCGGCCGCTTTGCCCTTTCCCGCCCCCTGACTGCCGAGGAGAGCGCAAATCTGGAAGCCGTGCACGACCACCGCCACCAGGAGGACCTCGAGCTACCTTACGCAGTTTTCGAGAAGCGCCCAGTCACGATCGAGCGGGAGATATTCAAGCCGTGTTATATTGGCGAGTGGTTCAACAAATACGAAAACTACCCCTCCTACTATTGCCAGTGGACGGTATCACCCAACAAGCGCGCCCTTGTTTGGGACAAAGGGGAGAAGCTCTACAATTATGTAAGCTGGCTCGAGTACCTCATCTCCCACTTTTTTGCCGTATGGGGAGTGCAGCTGAGCGGGACCGTCAATTGGAAGGGCGCTAACCGGGGCGACAAGGGTTCGATCACTGTCGAAGGCAACAGGATCCTCGTCAAGATGCCTCTGGCTGCACGAATGGGCTCACCGTAGGTGCCGGCTCTGCAGCAGCGGAGCGAGGTTGGCTGGCAGAATGCGGGTTGCTGGAGGAGGGGCCCGTCTCCTGCACGACATGGAGTTCAGGCAAGGGGCTTAGGGGCAGATGACACGTAGAGAAGGCAACTTCAAACATGGAATGGTACTACAATTGGAGTGCGGTCAGGACCGCCGAGCAGGTGAAGGACGTCTTTGCGCTCGGCGCCATGATCGATCGAGACACTCTGAGGGCAGCAGAGAGCTTCCAGGATGCAGCCGCATATGCAATCACGCGCCTCTGCAGGAGGGGCACATGCAACGACCCGAGGGATCTATCCTGGCCGTGGCTGTTTCGATGGTTCATGCAAGCGGGGGGGTTCGACGCCTGGTCGAGCGACGATGTTATCGGATTCTTCGACGAGTTTCTGGACAGTGAAGTGGGCAGATTTGAGGAGTTCAAAGGCGAGCTTTCCAAGCGCATCTGCCGCGCAGCAGTTGAGGAATGTAGGACACTCACCTCCCCGGCGGCGCTTGGCTCACTGGGCGGCTCTTGACCCTGCGGTTGACCCGCTTGTATTGAGTAGAGTGCCATCGCCTCTGCCACCCAGTTTGGATTTGGTCGCTGAATGAGAGAGGCGCACGCAAGAGTTAGAAATCAACCAATCGACTCTTTCCATATGCAAGCGCTCACCGTGCATGGGCGCATATGGATGAGCGTGCTCGATGACAACGTCTCGCACACGTCGGACAGCGGCGGAGACTCACGCTTGCTCGCCACGCATCAAATGCCTCGGTGCTGATTGGCTTCGGCCTGACGCTCTCCTGGACCTCCTGCATGACATGGATTGGACATTTACTCATCATCATTGATCACTTGGTCGCTCTGCCAATGCTACAGATCACGGTGTGAAAGGTCACGAAAACCTTGGGGGTGCGGAAAGGGAGGCAGGAGGCAGGAGGCAGGAACAATTCTGAACGATTCTGCCTGACAAACTGCTCACCTCCGCAGTCGTAATCGGAATCGGGGGCCGTCCGGACGAGCTGCTCGGGGCGTCGGGATCCTGTGTTGGCCCCGGGTTGCTTTCCACGCCCCCGATTTTCAGTTGTGTCGCTGCAACGCACCGAAGGGATCCCTCAATCAATCGTCCTCAGAATGGCAAGCCCTTCAAGCTAGACTCGTGCATTCACTGTCGTATCCACAAAGCCGACGGAAGCCTATTCTTGCCAACAAATGCCAGAGATCTGCCATCGTACCTATCAGCGCCCTGCTCTTTGGTGCTGAGGAGTAAAAGACCTTCTCCGACCCGCACTCGTAGGTCGGAGATCCTGCACGAGCATAATGTTGGGGGGTAAGCCTGAAGGGCCGGGCGAGTTGAGAGTCCTGCCACGATTCCAGTGGTCCTGCAGACATTCGAAATCTTACAAAGTAAACACTTGGCGCTTGCGGTGCGGCAAAGGCTCGCACCATATTGGGGGGCCCGGCCATACCCTGAAGGATGTACCAGAAAACGCCCGTTAGATTCTTAAGAAAGTAATACAGCGTTTTCTGGTACACTCGGAATGTGCGCTGGATGGTCGGATCATGCGCTTGAAGGGCAAGGCCGGCCATACCCTGCAGGATGTACCAGAAAAGGCCCATTAGATTCTTAAGAAAGTAATACAGCGTTTCCTGGTACATCCTGATTGTGCGCAGGATGGCTGGAATCACGCTTGATGGGGCCCCGGCCATACCCCGCAGGATGTACCAGAAAAGGCCCATTAGATTCTTTAAAAAGTAATACATCGTTCTTGGTACGCGCTGATTGTGTGCTGGATGGTCGGATCATGCGCTTGATGGGCAAAGCCGGCCATACCCCGCAGGATGTACCAGAAAACGCTCATTAGATTCTTAAGAAGTAATACAGCCTTTCTTGGTACACACCCCCGCACCCTGCAAAGCATCGCACCGTTTTTGAGGGGCCCCGGCCGTACCTGCCAAGATGTACCAGAATCTGAGCGGACTTTTGATGTTCGAGAAGAAACCGCCAAAATCTGTCAGGAGAGGACACGCATGGGATCGTCGATGAAAGGAGGGGTTCGTCGCTTACCTTGGAATGCGCTCCTCACCAGCACGCTCTTCATGACAGTGGGCTGAACCCCAAACCTGGCGCTCCCGCTTGAAAGCGCGCACAGGCCCTCTGCGCGGTGGACGGGAGGCTGCCCGGGCTGCGCCTCGTCACTGGCAGCGTGCTGATGGCAGGCTGCGCCAAGACCGCAGTCCGACTCAGAGTCGCTGGCGGCCGCAGGGGGGGCGGTTGTGGGGGGGCTGTGGCGGGCGCCGCGGTCAGCGCACACGGACTCTGAAAAGGAGGCGCTCAATGGGTCAGAATTGCCGCACTTAGGACGTCACAATTGACTACCAGGGAACCTGCAGTAGTCCTCCAAATCGTGCGGCTATACAAGAGCATGCAATCTGTCCGGCCATACCCGGCGACATTTGCGTACCAAAAACGCCCATTAGGATTCTTAAGAACGCCCATTAGGATTCTTAAGAAGTAATAGGTCGTTCCTGGTACACGTTCTCGATGAGAAGCGGGGTTGAAGCACCACAAAACGCTTTTCCTTGGTACAGTGCTTTTGGGGCGCCGCTTGAAACCCCTCCGGTTTTTGCGCGACTTGGAACCATCTTCTGTGATTGCGAGCTAAAGAGTGTGACAGCTGGCTTGGCACAGTGCCGAATTCTATTCCCCTTTAAAATTCTGGGCGCTCACCTGCTGTTGCTGTCCCTGACCGACGTGCAGCAGGTGATCCGGACCCCTTCAGATGCTGCTCGCGTTCAGGACAGGCAGGGTTCGCCTTCCTTCCCGTCTTCTCGCGCCCCTGAACCCATGCTGCAATGAAGAAAGGGCACGATAAGGGCAAGTTTGCGGGGGCTGTGCACAGCCATGCAAAGACCTGCACTTGTGATTAAGGTCGAGTTGCTGATTGCTGCACACAACTTGAAGCAAGGTGTGTGTGTCTCCTCTTACCTGCACGGTCCTTGTCGATCTGGAAACAACCCTTTGTAGGGCCGTGGCGCTCGCAATAGTATCTGACATTCCCTCCGTACTTGCCCCCACGAAGCCTGAATCCTGCGGGCGTGTCGCACTCACGGCAATGAAAGGCATGAGGTCTAGAAAAGAGACGAAGGCGAAGAGAATCATGGCCATCATTCCTATCGCACACACCTGCCTGCAAGACCGGCCACGCCATCAACTTCTGGCCCTGTACCAAGAAATGACCTATTGTTATCTTAACATATAATTGGCCAAAAGTTGGTACACTTCCCAGACATGCCATCAGTTTTTGGCGTTGTACCAAGAAGTGATCCATGATCATCTCGAGAAAGAATGGGTCAGAACTTGGTTCACTTCCCTGCCTCGCCCAGGCATGCCATCAACTCTTGGTGCCATTGTTATGTTGAAAAAGAAGTGGTCAGGACTTGGTACCTTCCCTACGCATGCCCAGCCATGCCATCAATGCCATTCTTATGTGGTCAAACCTGGTACAATTTCAACGCAGATCCAGCCATGCCACCAACTTCTCGCGCTGTACCAAGAAATGGCCCATTAGTATCTTTAGAAAGAATGGCAAAATCTTGGTACACTTCCCAACGCACGCCTAGCCATGCCACTGAAAATCTGCTGGTCATTTCATGAAGGATCATCGACCCACTGTTCTAAAGTTCCAAAGAACACTCTTTTCTTGAAACCGTGGTATGTTTGATGGCACTGATGTCCTACTGTTTGTTGAAAATGAAAAGAGAATGAGCTTTGATACACTTGCTTGCAGGGCCAGCAATCAAAGATCCCCTGAACTTAAGTGTTGGCATCTGAAGAAGCAAACAATCCGCCTTTTGCTCACCACGTTCCGCAGCGCAATTCAGAGCTTCTTCGAGTACCGGCGCATCCTGCTGCTTTGCTTTCTGGTCAGCAGCGCTGAAGCGCCGGCCTCGCGGAACCTCGCGAGCAGGCTGCTCCTCCTGCTTCAATCCCTTTGGCCTTTGGCACCGCCGGCGGCAAGGGGCAGGTGCGTCATCGCACTGCGCACTGACAGCAGCAATCAAGATCTCTTGCCTTTCTCCACTAATAGATATGTTGTAATGTTGGACGTGCTAGTTCGCTCTCACGTCAGGGCAGCCATGGCGGAATCATGGATGCCTTCACAGATATGCTTGCAGTTCGAGGGTGCGGCTCTTCAGAAACGATCTTCCCTGAGTTCGTAGGAATTGTGTTGCTGGTTGGGAATTCGAATGAATGATCCCCGCTTCACAATCCTTCAGTCTTCTGTCTTCCCAGGCAGTACGCCTCATGGCGAATCTTAGAGTATCAGTCTTACTTAGGGCTGTCCGCAGACTGCCCTAATGCATACCTCTAGTCAACGTCAATAAGCTATGCACTGGTTTACACAGTCAACATCAGGTTCAGACCGTAGTAGTGCAACGTGCACCCTCTAGCATGCTGCATACCATGTAGCAGGCTTAAGCACGCATTCATTGGTCAAACATGCATACATGTCATGACTTGCACTACGACTTGGCACCATACAGAGTATGTATACATGCCATTCATCATTCAGACACATGGGCTTGTCCTCGACTTTTACGCCGACAGTGACAACCCAATGATGAGGACTCTAAGACAATTAAATGCCTGTTATTGAGTCACATCAGACTTGAGCTATGCCGAGTTAGATTGGCATATTTGTTAACGGATGGATGGTTAGTCTTAACCGAACTCCAAACGTTACAGTGCTCCAGACTTACACCCCAGCAGCTCAACACTCAGATACTGGGGATTTTGTAACAGAATTCAGAGAACAGAAAGACGAGCCCCTCGACGAAACACGCCGTGGCTCTATTCAGAGTCCCGAGAAGAGCTCAAATTGCTCTAACTCAAGCAGTAGAGACTAAAGAAGACTTTAATCAATTCAGAAATTTCAGAGATTCAGAAATGCCTTTTGGCTCCGTGGTCCAGTGGTAAGGACCCCGATCGTCACAGTGGTATCATTTTCAGATTTGCAGAAATTGCATCAGAATGTCAGCTATTGACATGTCACGTATTTGAGACCAGTTCAGAAGTCAGAACAGAACAGAAACAGTTTTTGAACTACACGAGGTAACCAAGAGATCCGACTTATCTCGAGGTGTCGCGGGGAGCCACAACTGTCTTGGCTCTGTACCTGTTACTTCAGAATGAGGGCTCCAAGGGTTTCCTCAACCCCACTCTGTTTCTCAGCGTACCTTTTCCAGTACTCCGCAAGTTTTTCAGGAGCATTCGCGACGTTCGCCTCCGGCTCCCATGAGTTATGTTCTGGACCATAACCTTTCCATGAAACAAGATAGGAGGTTTTAGGCTTCTTACGCCCAGTGGTTCGATGCTTTTCGATCGCTTCCACTTCATATTCCAGAGCACCTTCCAATTCAATTGGAGGAGGTGGGGGTCGGATCCTGCCGTCAGTTTTGTACAGCTCCAGCAGAGAGACGTGAAACACAGGATGCACACGCCAGCCTGGATTTATCTCTAACTCATAAGAGACGGGACCCACCTTCTGCACGACTTTGAATGGACCAATCCATTTCGGGAGAAGCTTGCGATTAGTTTCGCCATGCTTTATGTTCAGGTACTTCGTACTCAGAAGAACCTGTTCTCCAATCTTATAGGACTTTTCAATCCTGTGCTTATCTGCATATGCCTTCTGTCTCTGTTGAGCAGCAATCAGCAACTTGCGTGCCAAGGTGAGAGTTGATTGCAATCTTTCAACGAAGGCAGCAGAATCAGCAGGTACATCATCATCGCGCTTACCACCCATTGGAGTCCTCGGGTGGCGGCCGTGATTCAGATAAAACGGCGTGGCCTGAACAGATTCATGGAAAGCGTTGTTATGGGCAAACTCTGCACGTGACAGCAAGAGATCCCAGTCATTTAACGTTGCAGAAACGAAATGACGCAGATATGCTTCCAGAGTCTGGTTAACCCGTTCAGTTTGACCATCCGTCTGAGGATGAAAAGAAGATGACACACAAAGCCGCGTGCCAAGCAACTCGGTCACTCCTTTCCAAAACTCACTCGTGAACCGACTATCACGATCAGAAATGAACTCTTCGCTAAGACCATGGTAACGGAAAACATTGTCTACGTAGAGCTCTGCGAATCCTTTCGCAGACAGTTTTTCCTTGCAGGGCACGAAGTGTACCATCTTCGTCAACCTGTCAACGAAAACACAGATAGAGTCATGGCCCCTGGCCGTTACTGGTAGCTTGACAATTAAGTCCATAGACACGCTATGCCAAGGCTTTTCAGGGACCGGAATTGTCTGCAGCCGGCCGTATGGCGCGTGGCGCCTCGCCTTGTTACGAGCACAGCTGACACAATTAGTGACATATCTTGCGACATCCTCTGCAACGGCACGACTGCGCACCGACTCCCGGCTGCGCGCTGAACTCGCGGCCGCGCATCGTCCGTTATTATACGCTATCGACTTATTGAATCACTACACGCCACGTGTCCAGGTTACTGCTTCACCGAGTGACCGTTCGATAAAGACCCACGTGCACCGCGCGCCTGGGAACCGTCCGATAAGCTTTTTAGACTAAGC
>DF237779.1:11405-29816 GCA_000708835.1 Klebsormidium nitens | reverse complement strand
AGCAAACCAAATGAAGTTCAACCTTATTTTCAGCCGCCCGATTGGCACCACGTGTCCCCCCCGGCCCGATGGTAGTGAGGCCCGGAGAAATTGACGAGATTGCGCCGTCGAAGTGCAAAAGCGGTTGGGTCAGTGCCGCCGCCTGCCGGTTTTGGGCTACCGGCGAGCCTTTCCGACTTTGGTCAAACTCGTATTATTAGGTATTAGGCAACGATTTCGGCGGACCGCCGGCGGGACCTCGGGCCGGGGGGGACACGTGTCACTTATCGGGCGGCCAAAATTAAGGCCGAAGTTCGTTTGGTTTGCTGAATGGCACTTTTTCTGAGCGGTTAGCGGCTTCCTGTGGGTTAGGCCTCCTGCTGTGGGATAAGAGCAGGCGGGCTTTAGGGGAGCTGCAGGGCAGATTGGTGTGGTTCAGGGTTTTCAGGTTGGCCGGCAATTGATATGAACGGGAACTGGCATTTTGTGGACTGCTGTGGTGGCGCATCTCTGAAGCGCTTTTGAGAATGTTGTGAACCAGGTAAGTTTCTACCTGGTTGCCTCTAGATGCACTTGTAGCATAGAACAATGTGTCAGTCAGATTGGCTCTGCCGATCCTTTTCTGATACTCAAGGACGTAAGTCACTGGCATTGTGTGGCCCTTGCATCAATTGTCAGCATATGCAAAAGGCGCGAAGCGTAATCGAGACTCTCTAGGAGTTCCCAAAAGCAGCATAAGCGTTGCGCTAGTTACGCCAAACTTCGTGCTGTTTTCATAGTTATCAGGCCAGGATTGGCTCTTGGCCTGTTTTGAGCAGCCTCTAAAGGCATCAGGATGATACATCATATGGAATCTCTTCAAGAACGCAACTGAGCGACCTAGTTCGAAGAAGGTCGACGTGGTTTTAGGGTTTGTTCCTCCGATTCTTTCCTCTTGGGCTTGCAGGGGCAGAAGTGCTGGTCCTTGAATTGTCTCATCATGGCAAGAGGCCGGCCTCATGGCCGGTCCAAGTCTGATCACAGGGTCTGTCAGGAAGCTCGGTATGCGCGCGCTGCTGAGTACAGGGAGAGGATAAGCATCAGCGTTGAGCAGCAGGAGGCGCGCATCGCTGCTGTGAACGCTGAGTGCGATGTTCAAGATGCCTCTCAGAAACGAAGAAGCCAGAAGTCCAGTAGTCTGAAGAAAGAGGCATGGACTGCTCGTGGGTCAGCACAGCGCGGGTATTGCACAGCGTCTGGGAGTGGAGCAAATCAGCGCCTTGGGAAAATGCTTGGCAAAGCTGCCGAAAGAGGTGAGTTTCTGGTGCATGTGCTTCTAGGTGGAGTGTTTTGACTTGTCAAGCAGGGGCCAGGCAGAAGCTGGGACGCATTGCGCTGCAACTTTAGCGTCCATCAGAAAAGTGAAGGTTGGGCCTGCAGTGATGTACCAAGAAGAGCGTCTTTTCTGTGATGGGCAAATCTTGGTACACTGCACTCAATCACAATCTTGTTCATATAGTCACATGGATGGCTGCCTTGCATTGATGTACCAAGAACGAGGCGTTTCTCTTAGAATAACGCAGGGACTGATCTTGGTACGCACTATGTTCGCTAGCTCCGTCAGAAATGTGAAGGGTGCGGCTGGCTCTACAACTCTGTACCAAGAAAAGCATGGTCTCAGTTTGGGAAGGGTGCCCCCAGGCCTCCTTTGCACCAGGAACAGTTTGCTTTTTTCCATGTAAGCATAATGTCTGCTGGCCCTGCAGGGACGTACCAGAATTTGCCTCTTTCTTTTTAAAATACAAGAGGCTGATTCTTGGTACATGCTGTCAATTATCAAAGTCCTAAGCAATCTTAGCGGGCATGGCCGTCCCTGGGGTGTACCAAGAACAGCCTCTTTCTCTTTAGAGTATGAAAGGCTGATCCTGGTACGTGCTGTGAAGTACAAAGTCCTTGAGGAGTCTTAGCGGGTATGGCCGTCCCTGCAGTGTACCAAGATCAGCCTCTTTCTCTTTAGAGTATAGAAGGCTGATTCTTGGTACATGCTGGCAATTACAAACCTCCAACCCCACTGCCAGAAGAAAGAGACATGACTGCAAAAGGCAGGGGCACGCACCAAGTCTTGCATGCATCTCCAAGTTTAGACTCCAGGTTCATTACCCAACCTCTGCGCTTCTTCATTGCAGACTTGCACAGTCTTCACTGCCACGCGTGCGGCACCACTGCAGAGCTTGGGCTGCGGGGAAGCAAGGAGGGGGGCAGCGTCAAGTACTCGTGCAGAACGCATGCCCCATCCACCGGTTGCTTTCGGGTCGATAAAGACCGCGCAGGTGAGAGCAGTCGGGGAGCCTGCTGTTGCAACGCTCATAGCTGCTCCCCTAGTGGTCAGCAATGGGCCTTTAGAATATGATGTCGAGATTGACGTGCTCTGGATGCTCCTGCAGGTTGGGCAGAGGACCGAGAGCTGCGCCGCTTGAGAGCAGAGGAGAGAAGATTGGAAGAGGAGCTGCGAAACCTTGGAGGGACCTCGTTCGCCGCAAAACCGACATCAGGTAAGCATGTGGCGCGATCTAACTTAATCCATTGTGCTCTTGTTCATGCTGGGGGGGGGCAGTGAGTTCCCTTGCATGCCTTTGGCGTGTCATGGCTTCTTCTGCTGTGCAGTGATATGTGATGCTTTTGTGATGGCAATTGAATCCAGCGCTTCACCGTTGCTTCTGCAGCTTGGAATGAGTCGCAAAGTACGGGGGATTGGGCTTCATTGCCCATGAGCAAGTCGCTCATAGGTAAGGCGCTTCGGTTGCGGTTCTGAAGCTGCAATCATGTGTACAGCAGTTGGGCTTGCTCTGTATTTGCAAGCGCTTGTAGAGCACTTAGGCTAATCCTACTATGATGGTTCTTTAGACTTGCTTGGGGGTTTTCGCTCGTGCCCTGATGAGTCCAGCTGCTTTCAGCATTAGCATTCCAATGTGTTGTTCCTCATGTGCAGCCACTCATCCAATCATGGGTGGGCTTGAGAGCAACCCTGGACCTACTGCAGACGAGGTGAGCCTGGACAGGGGGAATCCTGCAGTTCAGGCGGGACCAGCACTGGTTGTACTCGAGCATCCAGCATCAGGAGCAATTCTGTGCCCTCAGTGTCAGTGCTAAACTGCTGGAAAGAACTTCTCAAACAACACAATAAGCAACGGCACGATGGTCGTTAATTAATACAGGGTGCCAATCGATGTTGGGACGAGTAGTAGGCAGGCTACTCAGGGTCTCTTCTTTTCTTTGGCATTCTTGGTCGTGTGGGGTTCCTTCTCCCTGCCTCCTCTTCTCAATCTGCGAGGTGCAAAGTCCAGAAACTGTCAGTGAGTGGAGGAAGCAGAGCACGAGCAAAAAGGACACTGTCGGTCCGCACTTCGGCAGGGGCTGTACAACAAGGACTACCTGACGCGCGAGCTGCTGCCGAAGAACGGCGTGCACACCAACCCGCAGGATGAAGCGTGGATCATGTCGGGGGCCTTCACTGTGGAGGACCTGATGAGCAAGGACGAGGAGGAGCCTGGCCCCACGGACGCGCAAGGTGCGCCAGGTGGCAGCAGCACGTGCTGGCGGGCCCTCACCTCGCCGTCCCGCACAGGAGTATGCGCTCCCGATTGTCTCCTAGCTTAGCAAATGACCAATCGAAAGCAAGGGCCTTGCAGTTCAATGCTCACCTTGGGCCTGACCGCCTGCTCCCTGTGGTGCAGGCATGACCGGGACTGCCAGCAAGGCGCGGGAGGTGGACAAGGCCATGTCGGAGGGACCGCTGCCAGAGGAGGGCTGTGCGCCAAGTGCCTTGGAACAAATTATGTAAGCAAAAGCCCCTTTCCTACTATTGCTGCAGAATGTCGGTCCATTTGATAGCATTGTCGGTCCCTGCAGAGTCTTTCCTTAGTGCTTTGTTTTTTGTTGCCTAAAACCGTAGCTGTTGTAGTAAGCTCCCTGAAGCTCCTTGCACACGTTTCATGTGGCCAGACTTTAGTGCACCGCTGCTGAGTCCCCCTTGCTTCGCTTTACCAGGGGCAGCTGCTCCTGCTTCCACCGCGGGGAGGAGGGCCATGTGTCCCCCAACTGCCCCAATGGCTGCTGGCGGCTATGCTTCATGTGTGGGGAGGACGGGCACTTTGCGCGGGACTGCATCAACGAGGGCTTCGCAGGCAACGGCAGGAGGATGCGCGACCCGCAGAGCGGGCCACTGAGAGACGACTGGGCGCAGCAGATGGCAGAGGACGAGCTTGGGTGAGCAAGAGGGCCCCAGTCTGAGTCAGACAGAGGATCCACATGGTAGCCCCTTTTGAAGCTCATTCGCTGCATCAACAAAGCGGTTGTCAGTGCTGAGCTGCGGACGGGCCCTCTAGGGAATTCTCTGCTGGAGAAGGATTAATCAGTTTTCGGAAGTCCCCATCTGAAGCGCGTGTCGTGAGCTCCCTTCATACCGTGCCTAGCTCAGAGTGCGTTTTCTCCTTGTGACCTCGTGCCAAGCTTGAACCTATCTTTGAGCTCGTGCGTGCAGTTGCAGCAACAAGCACGACCGCAAGATGCTCATGGTTGATGCACGACACTCTGTGGACCGGCAGTACGGCAGCCTTTGCGAGACCGTCGCCGCTCAAGCCGGGGGGGAGGACCAGAAGGCAGTGGAGATTTGCGACCAGGTGGGCTACTCGCCAGTGACAGTGAGCAAGGGGCCCATACTGTTGCGCAAGAACGCCAAGGCCGCGCTGACGCGCCTGGGCAGCACGTCTGCTGTGGGAGGATGCACCAAGAGAGCCCTTGCTAAATCCTTGCAAGTACTCGGGCAAAGAGACCAACTCTTTGTGGCACCAAGGACAATTGAAGCGCGGAGCACAAACCATTTCTGCGTCTATGCTTTTGTGTCCAGGGTGCTCCTTTGGTGTTCAGGTTGCTACTTTATTACAAGAGGAGGAGCTGCTTTCTTGAGCGTACAAGAATTATTTGCTGCAGATGAAATCCCCGAGCCCTATCGACGAGCTGTGTCAACGACCCAAGACCCCAAACAGCGTCCAACAACCTAAAACCAGCAGTGTCTCTGGAGAGACTGAGATGCGGGGTTCAGTGTCGTCGAACGGGGCTGTAAAAGGGCAACCCAGCAAAAACATGCAGGTGTTCGTGAGGACACCAGGAGGGATGACGGTTGCTAGGGCAATTCTCCAATCAGCCACTGCCGCACAACTGCTGAAGACCTTCCAGGTAAAAACGGGAGTCTTGTTGCGCAAGCTTCCACCGGGAGGGTTCACATGTTGGATCGTCTGGTGTTCAGGAGCTCGAAGTCGAAGTTGCCTTCCCTTCATCATCCCTTCTTCTGGATTTGGTGTCGTCGGCTGTAAAGGAGGCAGTATAGGGGACATGATTGGTTCGTTTCATAAATGCACAGCCTCAGGGTTGAACAATAGCGTTGCTATCAAAACCAGGGCTCAGAAGGCCCTTCCTGCCTCTACTTTAGGCTAAATGGAACGGCGAAGGTTATTTGCTGGAGGTTATCTGCGAATTGTTCCTGACGCTCGCATGTTTCGCATGCTACTTCCAGGGAAGCTCGCCGGAAGCGGATACACGATTGACGTTCTGTGGAAGGCCTTTGGAAGCATCCACGCCGCTGCGCAGCTGTGGCGTCAAGGCCAACCACACCTTAGACCTCCTGCTTCGACTGAGGGGAGGAGGGGACGACGGCGCTCCGCCTGGAAACAACGAAACAGCTGGCAAACACGACGAGGTAGGTTTAGTCCTCCCTTCGGACGTACGACCAAAGCTCTAGTTTAAGACCATGAAAGCCTGACAGGCTGCTTCCACAATTGCGCTCTGACGGAACCGACAGTAGGCAGTGGGCATTTGTAGTCTGCATCTGACAGGGCCTCCGCCTTGTAAGCCTTCAGCTTGCTAAGCGAGTTTGTTGAGGAAGATAATCTGTTGTGGGCGCCAGATAATCGGAACTGAACATGATTCCTGGTGTCCACTTGTGCAGGAGATAGAGATGGAACTGTGCATCTGGAGGACGTCGGACCTTAATGCGATACCAAAGGGGGAGACAGAGGGGATCCCTATGGACATCAAACTGCTGCCAGACACTGCTGCTGAAGAAGCCCAGCGCTTGCACTTGCTGGACCAGTTTGGCAAAAAGGAGAGAGTCTTTGTGTGGGGTAGGCCCCTGCGCCCTGGGGGTGATCCTGTCTTCCGGGAAGTCGAGCGGGCAAAGGCTCTAAAAGCCCCGCCACTGATGGAGCGGCTGACTCAGCGCCCCCAGATCAAAGTTTTCTCAGGTACGCATATATGGAAACGAAGGATTCAACCGTTTTGGTGTTGTTGTTTAGCATGTAGCGGCAGGGAAGCTTGGAGAAGATGGCATGGGAAGGGACATGGCTGTTTGCTGGAGAGTATAGTCGCTTCTTTGTCGATCTTGCCGAGGGCACTGGTGCACGCTAGGCATGGGGTGTGTCCTAGCAGAAGCGGAGTTGCTCTGGAGCAGAAAGTGGTCTGCTGTGCAATTGTGGGCAGACCAGGTGCAACTTATGAGCATTAGGGTGCTTGTCAGCCGTCACCCTTATGCAATTTTCCAATGGCCAGCTCTTCACTTTGCTCGCTGCCTCAGAGCTTATGCATGCAGCGCCCTCATCGCTTCTCCTTCTGTTGCAGCTGCTGGCAGGAGGGGTCAGGATGCAGAAGCGGGCCAATCTACCGATGTGGAGATGCAGGATGCTGATCAGGGGAGCCCGGATTGTGAGTTCTGCCGCTCATGTCTGTCATGTTGCGTCATGGCATGCCTGGATCGGCAGAGTGCTTTTTGAGGTTGCTTGTTGCTTGCTTAGTGCTCCTGCTGTCCAACATTCCTAGACCAAGATCGTGAAGCTCGTTTCCTTGGCAACTGAAGTCCAACCAGCCCTGGAACTGGCACTTCTGCTGCCTGAAAGCTAATAGTCTCGAGTGTCGGACAACTACTTTCCCCGGCTCTCTGCCTTACTGTTTGGTGCATGATGGACAATCCAGAGATAGGTTGAGCAACCCAACAAGCTTCTGCATCTCGAACTCCTGATGTGATTGCGTTCTGCCATTGCCTGGTAGCGACCCTGCCCACAAGCTGCTCTCCTTTCAAGCAATGCCTTCATTGTGGCCGAGAATGAACACGCAGCCTCTATGCAGATGCACGGAGCGACATCCTGGCGTTGCAGAACTGGGCGGCCATCTCAGATGCGGGCCTCAAGGTCAGTGATTTCTGCTGACTCTCTCTCGCCGCAACCGCACCAGAGCCAGAAGGGCCTCTTCTCTAATGCTCTGCTCGAGTCTTTTAAGTACCAGTCTTAGCTTTTCGATCGCTTGCATGGCGTCTTCCTGCGCCTCTACTTCCTCCGAGCATGTCCTCTTGGGCATATGTGTGGATATACCACCGGCGGACACTCACGCTGGAAGTTTCCTTCGTTTGAAAGAGCAGCTTGACATTTATGCGGTGCAGGCTAGCTCGTCTGATCCGCGCTTGGAGAAGAGCAGAGACGCTGAGTGGTTTTGCGTACAACACCATTGCGAAGCTGTGATTAGCCGAGCTAGGGGTGCACTTGGAAAGCTGCAAACAGAGCTACAGATTGTCCCCTTCGAGCAGCCCTCTCAACTCGCACATGCCGCAGAAATTAACCAGAACAAGATCCCCCTGGCAAGGGGAGAGCCCAGTCTCCTAGTGGACCGTCTCCCAAGTTCTCACTTCAAAGAGCTGACGCGGACGCAAGCCCCAGAGCTACTTGAAGCGATGGAAAAGAGGCACACGTTTCAGAACCTCTCCGTAACGAGCTTCATGGCTGCCTCGGGCTATGGGAAGACAAGGACTGCGCTGGAGCTGGGCTGCTTGCGGGCAGGTCTTCTCTACTTTAGCTGCTGCGGCCAAGAAGAGGTCGGCTCGAGCGACTTGTGGGAACTCTTGGGCCGCCTCAAGGTCACGTGCAAGGAGGGCTCTGATTCCTGGGAGAGCAACCAAGCGCGGGTGCAGAAGCACGTGTACGCTGTGCTGCTTTCGCGCCTGAAGCACCTCAGCGAGTGCCTCTTCTTGGGATGTGACCCCCAGCAGTGGCTGCTCTACCAGCTCGTGGCGGTCTATCAGGGGCAGCAGGTAATGGTGTGTTGTCTTTTCCAATTCCTAGCCACAGTATCATTAGTCTCTTGCTTGCTCCCCAGTATCTCTTGCTGTGTGCCAGCAGGACCCTGCGTTTGTTTTGGGTTCGTTTTGGGCATTTTCCATGCGGTGCCTCTTGCGACGGTGCTACTCCAAAGAAAAGAAGAGGATGCACGCGCCCTTTTGAGCTTATCCGTCAAGTTGGACTGCTAAGTTCAGGTGCCTCCAATACCTTTTTCCTGTTTGCACCAGGAGTTGAGTTGAGCTGTTTCACACCCTTCTGCAGCAGTGATTTCGGTCATTCGTTTTGGTTTGTTTGGTCTGCACTCATCCGCTGATTAAGAGAGGTGCTTAAAACGTGGCTCTCTTCTTAAGAGGCACCCATTCTTCCTTGGGCGGCTAGACGGTGCACCTCTGCTTGCTTTGTGCAGCTTACTGATCAGGATCACCATCGTTGTGCAGGACACTTTTGCGGAGGCGTACAATGTGCTGCGGCATGCGTCGCTCGAGGAACTCAAGGAGCTCGTCCACACCGAACTAGCGGCCTGTCTGAGCACCCTAAAGGCTGAGGGGGTCAAGTTCCTGATCCTGGTGTTGGACGAGGCTCAGCTCTGGGCAAAGGAGCTTCCTGGCATGTTCTCGAATGGGGCCGTCGCAGGGCAGGCAGAGGGGCGGCCCCTGCTGTCAGCCTTCCTCGCTGTCATCGCCAGCGATTCCGCCCTCTTCAAGAACATTCATGTCGTGCTTTCGGGCACGGGGTTGTCATTGTCTCAGAGCATGCTCGTGGCTTCAGCATTGATGAAAGTGGGAAGCAAGCCGTTCCCTGTTGTCGAGTTCGGGACCTTCAATGAGGCATCCGCACTCACCTATCTGGTGAGCTATGCGGGTTCGCAGGACATTCCAGAACACGACCTGAAGTTCCTTGTTGGGAGGAGGCGCTTTGCAGCCAGGGTTGTGCTGGACTGGGCGCTGAGCGGACAGGAGGACGTCTTGACGTGTCTTAGATCCTTAGTCCGGCTGCACACAACAGAGGAAGGAAAGGAACGTTTCTTGGCAAACGAGCTCGAGGACGTGTATGAACGCCAGTTCCTGTACGGCCGCCTGGGTGCTTTGTTGAAGCGAGGGGTAGAGGGGCATAAGCTGCTTGAGCTGCTGAAGCGGGTTGCTTTTGCCTATGCAAGGCTGGGGGCCCCCTGCTTGTTCTTACACCACAAGGAATTCGACCTTGTGGACCTTGGTTTTGTGAAATTGCACCGCTCACCCAAGAACGATATCGTGGCCTCAATCGAGGAGCCCCTCGCGGTCAGGGCGCTTTCCAACTTCCTGGAAAGGGAGCTTAAATGGAGTGCCAAGGAGCACACGCTGACTCTGATGGCGCAGAGCAAACCCTTCCCAGCCATGCTGGGGCAGTGGTTCGAATTGGTGGCTCCCGACCAGCTTCCCCAGCTTTTCGAAACCGACGGGGCTCTAGCGGATATGCCACTCTTCAGCAACCTCAAGAGAGAGCTGCCGGAGTGCTTTCAGAGGGAGGGTGCGAGCTTGGCACGCGTCCGGTTGGCTCCCGATGGCAAGTACTGCTTCGAAACAGTGGCTAACCCGACAGGGTTAGATGCCGTAGTGCGCCTAGCGACCAAGGGCATGGGCGTGCTTGAGTGGCTGCAAAACCCCAATGGGGTCGTCTGGTTCTTTCCTGAGACGAGCGCTGGACCAGACCTTCTCTTTTTCGTGGTTGTTGGGGGTCAGCTCTATCTTGTTATCTGTCAACTGAAGCTTCGGTGGAAGTTGGACAGCCTAGCCAGGGCCATCCAAACGGTCGACCCCAAGTACCTGTTTGAGGGGAAAGTGGACAAGGAGGAGTTGCGAAAAGTGGCACAGAAGGCGCTTAGCAAAGAGAGGGGGGTGGACGGGGTGATCAGCCTTTTCATCGGGTATCCCCTCAGAACCCGGATGAGAGAGTTTGTTGCCAAGAAGACGGCTGCTGAGGAGGAGGATAGAAAGAGGAAGGGCAAGCAGGCGGATGATGACAACATGGTGGAGCCGTCCATCCGGGTTGTGATTGATGGAAAGCGGAAGACGGGAAAGACGAAACTTCTCCCAGAAGAGCTGAGAAAGTTTCTGGATGCGGCAAAAAGTAACGAAGAGCTTGTGGCAGAGGAGGCCGACTTAAAGGAGTCCGAAGAACTGGAGGCGGCAGAAGGCAGGGGACAGGCCCCCTAAGGTAAGTGATATGTTATGCGGAAAAGCTCACTGTTGAAGGGCAGGCTGGACATGCTAGCAGCAGGGCCATCTTGGAATACGCACCTCTTGCTGGAACGGGTAGAAAGCGGGCCTATCTTGAGCTTGCAGTGTCGAGGCGAAGGCTTAGGACTTTTCTGGCAGCTGTTTTTGCTGAACTGGATGCTTGTTGCTTGTCGATTGCTGTGTGCAAACTGCTTGGCAGAGGGATGTGCAGCGTTTGCCTTTCGTCTCTCTCTCCTGGAAGAGATGCATACCGTTGTATTGCTAAGATCCTATGCAGGGAAGAGTTGCGGCTTGGTTGAGGAACTTGACGAGAGCTGCAAGCTGGATAATTACTTGCGAGCCACGATCAGCAAGTGACAACCGCTGACCGGTCCAAAAGCACCAAAGAAAGACTAGACGAGGTTCCTGACCTTGGTTTTTTCATCCATCTGCAGAACGTCCAAGCGTCCACTGTGAGCGAGTCTCAGGCGCCAGTTGAGCGGTACGGCATGTTGAGCGCAGCAGACTCGCTGCTGTGCACAGTGCTTGACAAACATATTGAGAGGTCGAAAGGAAGATGCGGGAGTCGATGGCACAGGCTGAGAAGAAGGTGGGCAGATGACAGGGGAGGAGTTAGCGAAAGAAAGGGCAGGCGGACGGATGTGAGCACGAAAATGAGAAGGATCGAAACCAAAGGGGAGGGACAAGAAAGGGGCTGGCAAGTCGGGGCAAGGCTGCGGACTTGAGCGGGGGATCAATGAGCAAGCAGAGCGTGGTTGAGGAGGCACCCCCTCTGGCTGCGGAGGCAGCGGTCAGATGCAAGGGCTGTGCAAAAGAAGAGGGAGAAAGTCAACCGGTAGTCTGTTAATTGGAGAAGACGTGGTCGAAGCTGCTGGGAAGGGAGTTTGAGGGGCTAGGCAGCAAGAGGGGGTCTTCGCAAGTGCTAAGTGCGCAGAATTCTGAAGTTCAAGAAGAGAATGATCAGAGGTTTCCGAACTTGGGAATCAAAGAAGTCCTGGTCAGATAGACATATACATAAAGGGCCCGTTTTGAGTAAGGACAAGAGGAATAAGCTTCGTTCCTGAGCATGCCTTAAGTCTTGGATTCCATGTTGCTATTGCTTGCATGCATATCTTGTCCCAAAGTCGGCCGATCAAGGAAAGTTCAAATGGTACCCAACAATACTCGCACACAACACGGCCAATCGAAGGCTCGAGCGGGTATCGACCTTCCGTGAGGTTTGGGCATGCTGGAGCTGTGCATTTCTTCCATTCACCCGAAAAACGTATGATCTGACAACCAGATGATTGAGAGATTATCTGGAGCGCTGCATCGTCTTTCAATCGTGTGCCCATCATCTGATTGGCTGCCTTGCACGTGCGTGCAGCAGAAGCAGCTTCCTTCAATGTGATAGAATTTTTAAGTAAGATGCTGGCAATAAGAGCAAAACTCTCATTGGTTGCACATGATCCCATCCGCGGTCAATGTGAGATGGATTGTGATTAAATTGAAGAGCATACGCCCTCATAGGCTCGCAAGCATGCTGTGCACTTATGAATGCTCGTACATTTCAACTGCAAAAAAGCATGATCGTCGAATTATGAAGCCTTGATGCATGACATCCCAGTATAAGCCTAGTAAAACCTTGAAGGGTTGCTCATTGCATCCAACATCGGAACTGGCGCACCACGGTCTCCGTTGAATATATATCGCGGTCCCCCATCTGCTGTTGCATGCTCTAGAAGCTTAGCATGCTTGTCGAATGTGACTTGCGGGCGTGTGGATTTCTTGAGCACATCGCCCCACTCTACAAGAAGATGATGTGGATCGTGGCATGTGTGCGCTCGTACTCCTGCTCTCTTGACTCCCAAATGGACGACCTTGACCAGGTCATGCATGGAATGAGGGGGGAGAAATCCTTTCAAACCGGCGATCCACCCAGTTTAAGGATCATGCTTGTGCCTCGTTCTTCTTCGTACGTTCTCTTTATTCGGCCTAATGCTTTATCCAGGGCATTCTCGATAGTACAATTCCACCTGATCGGACCTCCTTATGTGTGTATCGATCACACTCTGCATGGTGTGAACGTTTTTATCTTACTTTAGGGCAGATCAAAAAACGGGTGCCAAACGAACGCCTCGCGCAAGGCCTAGTCCGATTGAAGTTCTACGTGCTACGCTACACCGCGCCGGTATGCCAACGAGCTCTTAAACTTGCTGTCGATCTCCTTCTCGAACCACCGCTCGCGCGCGGCATCCACAGCTGCCCTGGCCGCTTTGGCAGCGGCATCATGTGCATCGAATCGATCCAGATACGTTCGATAGTCCCGGATCAGATCGGACTCCACAATGAGCCACCACTGCCACTCAAAACCGCCGAGCTTCTGCGCCACGGTGCCCGGCCCGGCACCGTGGCGCCGGGACCGGCCCTCCGTGCGCCTGCTCCATGGCCGCCCAAGCGGCCATCCCACCTTCCTTGACGTCGATGTCGACGCCTAGGAGATCGCAGCGGGTGGTGTTGATCATCAGAGCGTCGTCGCCATCGCGCACGAACGCCTCCAAGCAATTGGCCAGCATGCACGTCGGCCAATCCTTCGGAAACTTGAAGCGCTTCTTCCTTGTCTGCGGGCTCCAGGTGATCTTGCCGGAGAAGAGGGGGTAGCCAATGTCTCTGTAGCGCGTGGCGATGCCCTGGAAAGCAGAGGGCACGTTTCGATCAATTCGCTTGCGGCGTTTGGGGCACGAAGAGACGATCCTTCTGATGAGATTCGAAAGTACTAGATCGAACATGAGACGGCATACATGCGGTCCACCAGGTGAGAGCGAGGGGGAGCATTCGTACCCTGATCGTGTCAGATGCTCCGGCGTGGGAGGTACATCATGTTCCACGTGCTCGTCGTGTGGCGAGTCACGTGTCTCATACGCTTCCGGGCCTTCTGAGGGAAGACCTTTGGCAAGCTCGTCGGCCTGCGTTGAGTCAGCGAGTATTAACAGAACATCGTAGGTCTTCGGGTAGCCGAGTATCTAAAGGACCTCAATCGGGTGCATGATGAAGCAAATCGTGTACATATCCTTTCATGCCGATCGTCGCATCATGCTGCCGTCATATGTACTTTGGACCTGGCACTGGCAGATTTCATGGGCGCTGCCGCCTTCGATGTTCACGCATAGAGCATAAGACATAGACGCAAGACATCATCGAAAGTATCCAAATCGGGTCGAGAGTACGTTTGCATATCCAGAGTTTTTTGGCATAATGACCTGCTCTGCTGCTAGCCTGTCTGTCTGCAAGTCGGCCTCTTCCTGCTCCTGTCTCAACCCTTCCCGAAAAGCTGCGATATGATCCGGATCCTGCAGCCGATGCGGCTGCTCGGCGGGCTCCTCTTCCTGCACATGTGGAGCATGCGTATCAGAGAGCATGCCCTTTGAACCCTCTCGATACCCAGTCGCAATTGTGATCAGCAGCAAAACTACAGAGGCTTCGAGCCCTACTTTGAAACAGAACCGGAATGAGTTGCACTTTCCAGAGTCGGGTCCGCTCCTGCAATTCTTGAGAGCGATCACAGAGCATCCTATTGCTAGTCTCAGTGCCGAGCGGGGGGGGTGGACTCACCGCATGGGGGCCCGATTCTCCGCAGGTCGCCTCCGGTTCCCCGGGCACCGAGGGCTCGCCAGGAACTCCCTCCGTTGCATCTCCCTCCTGCACAGACCGGAGCGCTCGATTCAATGCGAAGCCACTTACGCTCACAATGTTTGGCTTCTTCCCATCACGTGTGCACTCTTGACTTAGAGCGATTACACAATTGCAACAAGAAGCCGGGGAGAGGATGGGCAAGTGCTATGGCCTTGCAGACAAATGCATCCTCACCTATTGGGCTCCAAAACGAGGGACAGCGGCTGGCCTTTTAAGTCTCAACAAAGCATCAAGAGGGCTGAATTCTGCTAACCTGTACACCCTCGGGTGTGGCCCGTTCAGCAGCCTGTGGTGGTGGATGATCCGGCTCCACCTCAGCTGAAGGCCCTTCATCGTCGTCGACGTTGAGAGCGCCCGGCACGAAGTCGCACGGTGTACCGACGCGGGATCGCTTTGTGCTCACAGCATCTGCTGCGCGCAAGATATAGAACGCCTCTGGCCCATTGAGCGTGCGGTCCTTGTTATATTTCGGAGACGTCGGCGAGTATGGGTTCGCGGGAGGCTGCATAAGCGAAGTAATGACAAGTCAGATCAGATCAGCAAGGGTGGAAAGAGAATCTCGATGCTTTGTGACACGACGAATTGATCGGATCTTATCAATCGTTCAAAGCATAGTGATTTGGCATCGATGAATGCAACAAGACAGTGAGCCTGAGGGGAGGGGAGGATCGACTTTTCTGGTCACTTACATTCGTAAAAGCTCGGCCTTACTCGCCAGTATCATCTTTCTCAGCCGGTCCGGAAAGGAAAATTCCATCTCTTGCTCGATTGACTGCGCATGCCAAGCCAACTAGGAATGATCAGAAACATACTTCTGAGTTGGCGGGTAGCTGCGCCTCGTTCGAGCTGCTGATGAGCGATGCAATCTTGACGGCAACAGGACCATCGAAAGCCTACCACTCTGCTCAAAAGCCACCAACATTCAACTCATTCCACAACACTCTGCGCAAGCCATGCGACTATGCGACGTTCTCCTGGATGCAACCCTCTCACCAGTCCGATCACAGCTGGTTGCTTCTTCTTCTTTTTCTTCTTTTTTGGTGCAGGCTCTGCAGCTCTCAGGCGGTCCTCTAGGGTCAAGGCCGCCGGCGGCTGTGGCAAAAAGGAACATGGATAAGAACGACAGCCAATTCGAATGCCATATGAGAAAGACTGTCCAGCAGGCAAGAATACAAGAGGTTTTGGGGCCTGCTTGAAACGGCGACGTCCTCATTTTTCCATTCTGAAGCGCATGGCTGTTGTAGGATATCCTTGTCTGTACACTTTTGATC
This sequence comes from Klebsormidium nitens, assembly GCA_000708835.1. NCBI lineage: Eukaryota > Viridiplantae > Streptophyta > Klebsormidiophyceae > Klebsormidiales > Klebsormidiaceae > Klebsormidium > Klebsormidium nitens. The sequence continues at coordinate 14,540 of DF237779.1, read as the reverse complement.
AACTGCAACTTGCTTGAACCGGACTTGTAATTGCAACCTCGCAGACAGAGCCAGTTCGGCACAGCAAGGGAATAGCTTGCAATCTAGAAGCAAGCAGCGCCAGCCAGGGATAGTGCACTAGACAATTGGTGCCTGAGAAGTGGTCTGACTTGACTCACCACCACTGACGTTGGTGATGTTGATGGCGCGTACTTCTGCTCGATGTGGGACAGGCGGTCGCCGCTGGCTGCCTCTCTTGCCTCTTGCTCTGCGAGGAGCTGATTGTCCAGCCCCCTGTGCTCGCTGAGGCCGGCCTCTGGCTGCTCTTTGTTGTCCAGTAAACCGCTGATGTTTCTGGTCGGATGAGGCGGACCCGGGAATCAACCTGGAGGCGTTGTCGTCCTCCAGGTTGATTCCCGGGTCCGCCTCATCAGGATCCATGATCCTGCATTTCCGCAGGATGCAAACTTGAGCTCTTGGCATTTTAACCAGATGACTTGAGCGTCCTTGAAGCTGAGAGATACAACAAACGAAAGCAAGTGACAAGTGTTATCAAAGAATAGGTGGATGGTTTTTAGGACAGCAAAGTGTAGCTGGTACTTAATAGATATTATTGCCTGCTTGTGGCTAATCGCTTCAGCCTGTCAGACTTTGTCTTGACAGCCCTCCATGACCTTTGCATACATATGCAAACCTTATACAACATCAAATATAGCAGGCCTGTAAATCATCTGGACAAAGAAGCCCATGTCAAGACCAAGACGATGTCAATTCGGGCCAAGAAGCCCACAAGGCAGAAGCGTTCTGAAACAGTATGGTCCAATCACAGAAGCGAACCCATAAGTACAAACCTGGCGGTTGAGGCAACCTCTTGCTCCGATCGGAGGCTGGATTGCCCTGGATGGAGGTGGGCTGCTCCAACGCAATAAGGCGGTGCTATCAACACACGAGTAACTGCAATTGAAAAATCAACGCTGTGATCAGGCTCGGGCCAGGCTCCCGTATTGGGGCTCCCTGATGCAGGTGCCACGGTCTTATCTAATGGATTTCACATATTTTTTTAGTGCAAGTGTTGAACTCCTCATCTCTGGCGGCAACACAGAAAAAAGCATAAGAATGAGCTATGGTTCATGCCTACCCAGAAGACGAGTCCATCGGCAAGCAAAAAAGAGTAGGCCAAGACAGCTTGCGCAACGGCAAGTCTGAAGGTCCACATGACTTGAAATGCACAAAACTATTGCCATTCTGAGTACTCGATCAGGTTTGGTTTGTGACAAGACTTGTAGGGCTTGGTTAATGCTGACGTGGTCATGCGTTTCCTGTGTTCTCAGTTGAAGAGTCACCTCAACAGCAACCTACCAGCATCGTCTATATCTCACATTGATGTTTTGCGTTATTTACTGCGCTGTTTGCTGTGCTGAGGCTTTTGCTCTGATATTCTATTCCTGGAAATGATTGCCACCGGAGACAAGACTAGATCAGAACAAATGCCAGAGTGCTAGTCAGCAAACCACCCTGCATGCGCCCCGCTCTGCTCTGCACATCCGAAGCCAAAAAGGCTTTACTGCAAGCCGCTCGACGGCAACATCGTAAATGCCGCCGACACTTTGACTGACTCTGATGCTGGCGCTTGAAAGGCATGACATGCTGGCCCACACTAGCTACCCCCTAGCTGGCAAGCCAGCTGCCCCCAGTCAGTCGAAGTCAGCTGCTCCCAGTAAGTCAAAACAAGGTGACCAACAAAAAGCATATCAGTATCCATCCTCAGCAAAAGCCAAGCGGGTGCAGTGCACTGATACTCACACATGATTTCCTTCAACACTGGAAGGGACCACAAGACTCTTGACCAGCTTTTGCTCCAACCCCGAAGTGAATATGCTTGGAATGATACGTGTTGAGAAGGGTCTCACACCGAACATTCTTGCAACCCCACACTCTGCATTAGGGTGTGCTGCGAATCCCTCTGCCGACTCATCTAAAAAGATCACTCATGGGAATTGTGTACCCCTGCTCATGGCTGCAAGATCGTCTGAACGCATCAAACAATCACACGCTCGTCTGACCTTGTTGCAGTTTCAGACAGAAGGGCTGGAATGTCATCCTCAATTCTGTCTTGAGTGAACCAATACGGAAGCGCATTCCATGACCCAGGTTCTGAAGCTTATTGAATACTCAGTCAGATATCAAAAATAAAGTTATGTATCTTCCAATTCGAATCTGCAAGAAAGTCACCAATTGCAAGCTCTGCTGGAAGCTGCTGGCCCTTAACAGCTGAGCCTTCTGTAGACCTACCTGAATCCAATTTGCACAAGTGCCACTGCCAGCCGCTTGCAAGCGCTCACCTGCGCCCCTCCTGCGGGAGCACTTTTCAGACAGCTCGCCCCCCCCCAGAAGGTTTTGCTTTGCCAGCAGAATCCTCCTGGTGAGCAGCCACCGAGCAATCAGCCAACTCTAGCTGCTTCCCTCAGCTTGTCTGTATAGCTTTTCTGATTTGCTCTTACGTATTTCGGTACCTCAACGTGACCTTAAGTATACTTGAACCTGACCAGTCGCGCAGTGGGACAACAAAACCGATGACAGGCCATGGTGAGATCCTGTGCCCTCAATATGTAAGCCACTAAATCACTGGATTCAAGATGAGCACAAGTTGGAACTTTGCGGTGACGCCGACGGTCCAGCCTCTGTCTTCTGTCCTAGAGATGTTCGAACATTGAGATGCTCAGCCTAATAGAGCCAAACTTCAAAGTTCAACTTAGCTCAGCATGGGATGATCCCAATTATCCACCATAGGACGGAGTCTGTAGCCTCTTTGGACCCTTCAAAGCTTCAAGCCTTAAAACTTGAAGGTTGTTGCTGACACCGTCGCTCATCCTAGCTGGAGCCGGGGGCAATAGCTAAAAGCCCGTCTGTCCTGTTTCTCCTGTCCGAAGCTGAAGCTGCTGGCCGTGCTGACTCACACTCAATCAATCAATCAATCAATCAATTTATTTTAAAGTCCCGTAGGAGCCTTGGGTGGCTCATGAGACAAGGTCTGAATGTAATCTCGAGTCCTAAACGCCTCTCTAACAAAGCTAGCAACCCTCTGCTGATTCCTATGGCCTATAAAATGACGCAGACTATATGCGGAGTGGCCAACAAACAAATCCATGTACCGAT
>DF237779.1:0-11385 GCA_000708835.1 Klebsormidium nitens | reverse complement strand
ACGGAGCAAAAGTATAACTATCCCAATCTCTCAATCTATCGTAAGTCTGTCTGGCTGACCCCAATCTGTGCGAGCCCGTCAAATAACGTCGCTGCAGATCAGATATCATCGATGGAAGATCCCACTCGCCTAAGCGCAGCAGGTCTGCAGTACGATAGCCAAGACCACCTAGCATATGTATAGTATCGCCGTACCAGCCTCTAACTCTCGGCGTAGGGTGCCGAGTACCAGGTAATGCTGCGCTATCATGCATGAACTCCCACTCCTTCCACAATTGCACGCTATCCTGAAATGCTAACAGCAAACCAAATGAAGCCTGTTCAACCTTATTTTCAGCCGCTCGATAGCTGACGCGTGTCCCCCCCGGCCCGATGGTCGTGCGGTCCTCAGAGATCGACCCGGTTGCGCCGTCGAAATGCAAATGCGGTTGCATCAGTGCCGCCGGCTGCCGGTTTTGGGTGACCCTTTCAGACTGTCAAAAACTACGCTCGAGCGTCAAAAACTACGCTCGAGCGTCAAAATCTATCTCAGACTGTCACAAACTACGCTCGAGCACCAATGATTGGAAGAAAGTTAGGCGGCACATGCAGGAAAACTCACAGGTCCGCATGCCCCGGGTGATTCCCGACCGTTCGATCGCGCGTCGACGGTCTTTTTAAAGCGGCTGCGGTTGCGGTTCCCTTCCCGGAACCGACCGCCGAAGCTGACTTGGCACGCCCGGCGGTCGGCCAACATGCTCTAGAAGGCTCCGATTGGTGGAGAAGGTGCTCTAACTGAGCACTCTCTTGCCTCTCTCTTTGTCAACCTATTGCCCACCAGCCGTTCAGGGGCGCAACAAAAGCATCATCGCAAGTGCAGCGCTGCCTCCTCAAAGCTTTGCTTCTCAGCGACCCCCCATCGCTGATTGCTAGGATGACAGCACAACCGCTCCACGGCTTGCAATCTACGGAAGAGTTTGCAGAGTTCCAAAGGAATCTGCGCCTGCCGGTGGCTCTGATCGGAGAGCCTCAGCATGATGCCGCTGAAAGAACGAGCGCTTGCCTCGAGACGAACCAGCTGGTGAGCTAGCAAGATTACACAAGGCCAGAAGTTGCCTTGAAACCAGTAAAAACGCTTGTGTGAAGGACATATAGAGGTGCTTAAGAACGAGGTTTGCAAAAAATGTACGTAGAAAGCCTTGAACATCCTGAAACTGCCACGTGTCTCTTTGTTCCATGAGAAAGTTTGTGCAAAAGCCTGAACAGCCTGAACATGACGCCAGCCCCCTTGACACCTTCGTCATAGGTTGCGCCAACCTCGAGCGGCCTTCGTTTTGGTGAGGACCGAGTCTCGTGCTTCTGGGCGCAGCCCCTGCTTTTCCCTCCTTCAACCCCTCCGCATATCAACATGCTTCACCTCTCTCAAGAGGAAGGTGACACACAATGAGCTTGCTAACGTTGCGCCCGATGTTTCCTGCTCAAATCGCAGGCAATTCAAGAGGTGGAAAATCCGTCAGATAGACTAGCGGGCTGCTCGTCAGATGACGGCACCCCCATCGCTGAGCTGAGACGACCTGCAAAGAAAAAGAAGGCGCGGAAGGCTCATCGCGTGGCCACAGGTCTGGCAGGAGCCACCGCTTGCTCGCAGCTGTCAGTGGAGGCTCCTAGTGGAAAGCTGCAGCCGCCCGAGCAAGCTTCCATGGATGAGGAGGCTTCGCAGGCGCTCCACTCGAACGGCCCGGAGGAGAGTTTGAGCACAGAAGCGAACATGTTTATGGTGAGTTTCTACCACAGACACTCTCAAAGCAATGAGGCAAATATTCGGTGTTCTATTGCGGTAGCTGGACTCGCTTCTTTTACTGAGCACAACGAGTGCATCTCAAAAAATCTGTGCTTTTTGTCAAGCACCGACGATCTCTCAAGCTTTCCATGAGGAACATTTGCAAGGGTCACACATGCGGCTGACTTCATCACCTTTTTGCAACTTTGTGCACAGGAGGACGCACCCGAGTTGGAGGAAGAAGAGCCGGATGGTGAGGATATCGAAGGGGTCGAATACGACCGGCAGGAGGAGACGGAGGATCAGGAGACCTCACAGGATCGGGACATGATGGACGACTCGACCCAAGATCCCATCGACCCTCTCATAGCCTATGCGCAGATGAATGCAGAGATGGAGGAAGACGGGTCGGAGGACGAACTCGCGAACCGCGTCATAAAGCGCCGATTGCTTGAGGGTGGGGCGGGTCAAGCTGCACCACCAAGGCGCAAGTCATATCAGCTGGAGGCCTCCAAGGAATCGGAGCCCGAAACCCCCCCGGAGACAGAGGGGGCTAAGGAGTCGGAGGCGGTTGGCAGAGAGCCCACAATGGACTTGTCTCAACCGGAGCTCGGCGACCCTCCTTTCACGGAGGATCAAGAGGATGACGATGCGATGCTGGAGTACTTCGGGGACGTCTGCCGGATCCATATCGATAGGGTGAGGCGAATCTGTTCTCCTTGAAGAGTCCTCATCGAGGCCTCGGAGTTCCTCTCAATAAGAAACGTGCCTTTGCACAGACCGCTTGCTGTTGGTGCGAATGGCGAGTGAGCCTTGCCATGCCTGGTTCGACTCCAGGAGCGGCCACGTGGAATCAGGAGCTGCCATTTCTTAGCTGGTTTAGCCCTTCTTAATCACTTCCACTGTCATGTTGTTTTTCCATTGTCTGATTGCTAAGTTGATCTTGGATCACTGTCATGTTTCTCCTGAGCCCCGCGGTGGCCCTGTATACAACTTCAGAGCTTGCTCAGCTGGAACTCAATGTGTATTTCTTGATACTTACGAAGCTTTCCAGTATCATTCTTTTGATACCCGGTCGCTCAATTCTTGACCACTTCGTTCTCTTTATATAGCCGCGAACTCCGCTGAGGGAAGTCACACCGCCCGTGGCTATGGGCACAGAGCAAGAGGTCGAAGTGCCTACAGCACCCTTGCCGGATCATCCGCTGAGGGAAGTCACACCGCCCGTGGCTATGGGCACAGAGCAAGAGGTCGAAGTGCCTACAGCACCCTTGCCGGATCATGTGAGCAGGAAAAACTCCTCTGGACCCGCAATAGCGAAAAAGTCTTGGCAAAAGCTTGAACACGTTGAACAAGCTGCAGGTCGGTCCTATATTTTGGTGGTCCCTCGGTGAGATCACAGACTCGGGGCCAGATGAAAACTGTCATAAGGCAAAGCCTAGACACCCACGCATTACACAGAGGATCCAAACCTTTTTTTAGAATTGGATTGCAATCTACTAGGCCTAGGAGAAACCTTTGGGGTTCGCTCGCAATGCGTGTATCTGTGGGTGCCTAGGTCCGCCCCCAATCTGCCCATCCAATGAGATGTGCCGGCTTGAGTGATGCCATCGAAGCAGCAAATTGAACCCTGGTTTTTTCAAGCTGTATAGATGGATGTTGAGAAGCCCGACGAGCCGTCAGAGGTGCCCTCAGCCCCTGCCGCCGAAGTCCAGGACCCGTGCTTGGATGCAGCGCGCCACCTCCACAGCCTGGGGGTACCTACGATGTCCGTGGACCTCTCCGTCAACTCGATGGGGGTCAAGACGCCGCGTGGTCTGCCCTTGAGATGGGTCGCATGTCGCTTGGACAACTGCCTAAAAGAGTACGTCAAGCCGAGAAACAACTCGCTCGCCATGATCACTGGATCCGCCTCGGATGTGTACGCGGTCGATGTAGATCTCAAGAACAACGGAGCTGCAGCCTTTCAGGAGATGCTCGAGGAGAACGGCTGCCTGCCGAGCGATACCCCAACGGAGCGGACGGGGAGCGGTGGCATGCACTTGCTCTTCTCGCTCAAAGCGTCCTTGGACGCAGGGCTGATCAGCGGAGGAAGCAGGAATAAGCTCAAATGGAGGGGTCAAGGGGACAGAGGGACAGAGGGTCAGAGGGTCGGGATCGATACGCGCGGGGATGGCGGCATGCTCTATTGTGCCCCGAGCTCTTATGCTGCCGCAGACGGCATCCGGATGGCGTACACTTGGCTGGAGGAAATCAAGCCCGACCGGTCAAACCTGCGGTCCATGCCCCAGTGGCTGATCTCGTTCATCAACGGGGAAGGCGCGGCCGCCAGGTGAGAGAGATTCTCACGAGCTCGATTGCATCCATGTCTCGCGGACTCGTTCTCAACTATCCAGTTCTTCTCCACAGATATCCACGGCATGTTCAGGGGTGTTTAGGATTTTGCGCAAACTTTCTTACAGCTTCGAACCCTGTCCAGGAATCCATCCACTGTTGAGGGGTTGTTCAGGGTGTTCAGGCTTTTGCCCAAACTTTCTCACAAGGCAAAAAAGCGTCAAGGTGGACTTCTCCCAGGGAGGGTGGCCGGCCATGTTCAGGGTGTTCAGGCTTTTGCCCAAACTTTTCCACGAGGCAAAAAAGTTTCAAGGTGGAATTGCCAGGGGATTTGGGTGGCCGGCCATGTTCAGGGTGTTCAGGCTTTTGCCCAAACTTTCTCACGAGGCAAAAAAGTGTCAAGGTGGACTTTTTCCCAGGGAGGGTGGCCGGCCATGTTCAGGGTGTTCAGGCTTTTGCCCAAACTTTTCCACGAGGCAAAAAAGCGTCAAGGTGGACGTTCCAGGGGATGGGTGGCCGGCCATGTTCAGGGTGGCATTTTTATGGGTGTCCTTCTGGCAACGGGTCGACCTAGAGGGCTGAGCTCGTTGATTGCGTCCAAAATCGAAAGAACGTCTTTCTCGCAGAGAATCGGTTGGGCACGACCCCTTCTGGACTGCAACGCCCTCGACGAGCACCGGAGAGGCAGAGGTTGCTCCTGAACCGGCCGTGCTTGAGCGGATCAAAGCATGCCTCGCAAAGCATGGGGATACGACTTCCCGCTTCGACAAGATGAAACGCTCCGCTGCCGGTTCGATGTACGTCTTCCGAGTCGACGGGGAGCGCCGATGCCCCTATGGAGCCGACCACAGCGGGAGCAACAATTTCGCGGTGCTCGTGCGGGACCGCGCTCTTCTCTACCACTGCAGCAGCGGCGAGTGCTCGGAGGTCCGTCCCATGCGGCAGATCGGAAAGTTGACTCGCTTCGAGAGCATGCTAGGCGGTGAGACGGCTCCGGTGGCCCCCGATGATCTCAGCGTCTGCCGCACGCTGGACAAGCGGTTCGCGGACTACTGGGCCTTCCAGGGCGACATGGGGGGCAGCCACATAGTCGATCAGATGTACGCCTCGTGTGGCAGGTGAGTTCTCCTCTCCAGAGATCTCCATGGCGTGTTCAGGGTGTTCAGGCTTTTGCCCAAACTTTCTCAAGGGACAAGGTTTCCAAGACACGTTCAGGATGTTCAGGATGTTCAGGGTGTTCAGGCTTTTGCCCAAACTTTCTCAAGAGTCAAAAAAGTGACACGTGGCAGTTGAGGATGTTCAGGATGTTCAGGCCGTTCAGGCTTTTGCCCAAACTTTCTCGAGGGGCAAGGTTTCCATGACACATTCAGGATGTTCAGGATGTTCAGGGTGTTCAGGGTTTTGCGCAAACTCAACAAGATGAATTTTCTCGTCGGCCCGCCGAATATGTTCAGGGTGTTCAAGCTTTTGCCCAAACTTTCTCACGGGGCAAAAAAGTGGCACGTGGCATTTTCAGGGTGTTCACGGTGTTCTGGGTTTTGCGCAAACTTGTAACAAATTTATGATCTTTCTCGGCGGCCCGCCGGCCATGTTCAGGGTGTTCAAGCTTTTGCCCAAACTTTCTCATCGGGCGAAAAGTGACACGTGGCAGTTTCAGGATGTTCAAGATGTTCAGGCTGTTCAGGCTTTTACGCAAACTTTTCTCAAGGGGCCAAGTTCAGCTCTGCACGTGGCAGGTTCAGGATGTTCAGGATGTTCGGGCTGTTCAGGCTTTTCCGCAAAGTTTCTCGAGAGACAAAGTTTCCATGACACGTGGCAGTTTTAGGATGTTCAGGCTGTTCAGGCTTTTGCCCAAACTTTCTCGAGGGACAAGGTTTCCATGACACGTGGCAGTTTCAGGGTGTTCAAGATGTTCAGGATGTTCAGGGTGTTCAGGCTTCTACGCAAACTTCTCCAGACCTCGTGAACTGAACCATCTATGTGTGTCATTCATACAGGTTGTGGTTCTACGGCAAATGGCATTTCTGGAACGGCCAGCGCTTCGAGGTGGACGGCACCGGAAGCTACGTCCGCTTCGTCGTCATGCACCAGCTCAGTCGGGTGTACCAGCGCGTGCGGGAGGAGCTCCACGAGCAGCTGAGGGGTGTGGGTGACGACAAGGAGCGTGCGGCAGAGCTGCTGGCGATGCTCAAGAGCCTCAGAAACTACAACAACGTGGCGGCGGTCAACAGCACCATGGAAGTCATGCAGGGGGAGATGTACGCTCCGGACCTGTTCCAGCGGCTGAACACGGACGTGCACATCATCAACGTGCGCAACGGTATCTGGCAGCTGAAGACGGGGGCGCTCGACGTACACAGGCCGCAATACCTGTGCACCTTCATGACCGACGTCGACTACAGGGTGAGTGTCTCCGACAGCGGCGAATCATCCAGGGGTGGATCGAGGGGGGTGTTTAACTACTATTCTTTTCCTTATAAAGACATCAAATAAGAAAAAAGAAAGGCATTGAACATGGACCAAGTCGATCCTGTCCTAGAACGGTTGGGTCGCCGATAGGTAGCCTGCGCCATGCTCAGGTGGGCATCAAATTCATGGACGTTGATGGAGTGGATGACGCGAGTTCTCCGCCTTTTTCAGGGGCTGAACTTTCCATCCCCCGTACCGATGGAGTTCCTCCGGGACATCTTCAACAGCAACGAGGTGCTGATCCGCTGGGTGCTGCGCGTGTTCGCTTATGCCATCAATGGGCTCACGTGCGAAGAAATGATCGTCTTTCTCGTCGGTGGTGGAGGTGAGTTTGGCTCGTGAGAAAGTTTGTGTAAAAGTCTGAACAGCTTGAACATCTTGAACATTCTGAAAATGCCACTAGTCATTTTTCGCCCGTTGAGAAAGTTTGGGCAAAAGCCTGAACATGCTGAACAGCCTGAACAGCCTCAGGCTGCCACGTGTCTCTTTGCTGCCTCGTGAGAAAGTTTGGGCAAAAGTCTGAACAGCCTGAACAGCCTCAGACTGCCACGCGTCTCTTTGCTGCCTCGTGAGAAAGTTTGTGTAAAAGTCTGAACAGCCTGAACATCCTGAACAACCTAAAACTACCACGTGTCACTTTTCCTCTGGTGAGAAACTTTGGGCAAAAGCCTGAACAGCTTGAACATCTTGAACATTCTGAAAATGCCACGTGTCACTTTTTGCCCGATAAGAAAGTTTGGTTAAAAGCCTGAACATGCTGAACATGCCTCCCCCTGGAAACATGTCCGTACTCTGTTGCCTTCTTGCCCAATGAGAAAGTTTGGGCAAAAGCCTGAACAGCCTGAACATGTGCAAGCGGAACTGACATATACTTTCTGGCATTTTGCAGGGAATGGCAAAGGCGTCTGGAAGGAGATGCTCAAAGCTCTCCTGGGTGCGTACTTCTGCGCCATGTCAAGGGACGCGGTGGTCAAGACTCCGGGACAGCGTCCCCCGTCCAAGGGCGCTCCGACGGCTTACGTCTTTGCCCTGAAAGACAAGCGGATCGCGTTTTCGGACGAGACCGAGGAGGGCCAGCAGGTGGACATGGCGCTCTGTCTGTCGCTAAACGGAGGGGGCGAGACCGTCGCGCGCAACCTCTACTCCAAGGACGTGGAATTCACGCTGACCCACACGACCTTCATCCAGACCAACAACCTCCCCCTCATCCCCCCGGGCGGCAACCCCAACGGCAACAACGCGCGGCGTCGCATCAAGGTGCTCCGGTACCCGAACACCTACCTGCCGGCCGACAAGTTCGTCGCTACGAACGCCTCACACAGGCCCCTGGTGATCGGCCTCAAGGAACGGATGAAAGCACCGGGAGTCATCGAGCAGCTGATGTCTCTACTCGCACGCTCCTCCGTCGAGTACTATCGAGAGGGTCTGGGCGAGGATCCCCCGGAGGTCGTGGAGGCTACCGGAGCCTACTTCGATGACTGCGACAAGCTGCAGCAGTTTTTGGACAAGCACTGCGAGATCGGGGCTGGCTTCGAGACTCTGGAGGGCGACTTCTACCTGGATTATTGCGCCTTCTCCAATGAGCCAATCACAAAGGAGGCGCTCATGAACCGGATGAAGAGCAAAGGTCACCGGAGGAGTGCCAAGCCTCTGAACGTGTACAACAAACGCGAGCTCTACTATCCACGCATCAAGAGCATCTTCGTGCGCACTTGAAGGTGCACCTGGTAGATAAGCAGTCTTCAAAGATGTAAATAGGGTTCCATGATCGTGACAACACCGACGGCAAAGTGCTAGGCCGATGCTCTTGTCTTCATGTAAATCTGAAGAACGTTTTTGATCGATGTTTTTCCATGTACATGCATTACGAAATCAACATGGCTTTATCTAGCATTCCGATATTCACAGCATGCCATTTTACCGAATGCTCAACATTGACTCACATACCAAACCCTCTAGTGCTTTCAACTACGGCCAGCAAATGGATGCATGGCTACACAAACGAGACTCACTCGACCCCAAAGCTCTTCGTTGGCACTCTGTCACTGCGACGAAAGGGCGGTTTCGACGACCGAGCTGCGAGGTTTCGAGCTCCTTTTTGGCCCTCACTATGCACTTGCGCCGACACGAGCCGGTGCATCTCGCTGCATGGGCAGAATGGAGACGGACCTGAGGACCCACAGATACACGCATTGCGAGCAAACCCCAAAGGTTTCTCCTAGGCCTAGTAGATTGCAATTCAATTCTGAAAAAAGGTTTGGATCCTCTGTGTTATCTGTGGGTGTCCAAGTACAGCCTTTTGCATCTCCCCTCTCGAGCCCCCCTCGAGCCGATTCGTAAATAGCGGCACTGCCTTCGGATCGGGTCGATATGTGGTCAAAAGGGCTCAAGGATGGCGAGGTTGGCTCTCAGTCGAGAAAATCCGTAAGCGAAGTCCGCCCTCTGGCGCCTCGCCTGTGCCCAACCGAGCGAAATGAAAGACGAAATCCCTGCCCGCCTAGTTGCAAAGATTTTCGAGGGGTTTTGCACATCGTGCATGATTGGCAGGAGCCTTTCACTGATGGCGTGTGCACTTTTGCGCAGGTCAAGAACCCGAGCGTTTTGGAAGGCTTTCAAAAGCATCACGGCTACTTCATGGACGACGAGCTCCAGGAACTCGACTCCTCGGCGCGCGCTCAGAAGGGTCTCTCGTTTTACTCCACCAAGCTCTTCGCTGTCATTAACGAGGAGCCGGGCGTTGCGGCACAAAGGTCCGACTTTGATACGGGAGTACCGGTCGTATCTGGAACTGTTTGATGCACACCAGACGGTTGCCAAAGCGGCCAGGGCAGCAGTAGACACTGCACGCGAGCGGGGGTTCGAGAAGGAGATCGACGGCAAGTTCAAATGCTCGTTGGCATACCACGGTGTAGCGTAGCATGAAGAACTTCCATCGAAAGTACTAGGCCTCGCGTGAGGCGTTCGTTTAGCACCAAGTTTTTGATCCCTCCTAAAGTAGGACAACACGCCATGCAAGATGTCATTAATACACACGTTCGAAGGTCCGACCAAATTCAAGCCTTCTATAACGAGTGCCTCGAGAAATCGATGGGTCGGATTAAACGAGCCTACGAAGAGGAGCAATCCACAAGCATGATTCTTAAGTTAGGTGAGATTGCTGGTTTGAAAGGAATCCTCCCCCCGCACTCCATGCACGATTTAATCAAAGTGGTGCGCATTGGCCTGGAGAGAGCTGGAGTTAGAGCTCACAGGTGCCGTGATCCACACCACCTTCTCGTACAGTGGGGCGACGTACTCAAGCAATCCACCCAACCGTCTCGCGGAACGACTCATAGCAAACAGAAGCATGCGACGGCTGACGATGGGGCACACTTTATCTTTGATGGAGATCGGGGCACGGTCCCCATGCTCGAGGTGCTAGCAAACCCTGCCAAATGCAAGCAGGCCTATCTATATAAGCAGAAGGCAATTGATGTTTCGGGTTAGCACCCATGCTCCGTCCCCCGTCCGTAAGTCCGAACCAATTTGACCATCTCTCAGTAGCCCGACTCATGACGAATCGTAGTCGTCTGTGATGGGGGATTCTCGGCGTCGTCGTCGGGAGCCCTTAGGTTTTGGCGGCATGTTAGGTGCTCTAGGAGTCGTCGTCGCTTTCGATTTTTTCCGCTTTTCTTGTGGATTCATAGCCTCGAATGCTTCGATCGAGAGCTTCGTAGCGCTCGTCCGTTATGCTCCTTCAAAGCGCATTCCTTCAGGCCTGTGATTCTCTGGCAATGCATGGAGAGAGACCTTGTATGCGTATTCTTTGTGTTTGCTGGCCCTCGTTGTCTCCATCAACAAAACAAAGGCAGTAAACGGAAGGACTGCTAATCTTGGGGCAGACGCCTTGAGCAACCTGTAGAGAGCACTACCGGCCCTGCAGCCTGCTTGAACGACTCGCCCCCGCTCAGCGTCGATCTCGAGCCGCGACTCAGCTAGCTTGCTGGTGTGGTCCGAGCACTTTTCATCGAGAGCCTTTACGACCTTGAATGATCGTCGATTTCTCTTGTTTCTGAAGGGCAGATCCTCCATATTCAATGGCATGATTATAAACGCACCAGGGGTCAGCGTCAGAGCGCCTCCCCCTAATGCATTTTCCGAGTCTGTCTCCCAATAACCAAAAACATGCCCCGTCAAATGTCCACTTGTCAAGCGGAATGCACTATTAAATGCGAACTGCGTCCCTTGTCTTCTAGAATACTCCAATGTTTATTTACAGTAAATAGAATTGCTGATATTTTACACCAAAAGCGCTTTGATAGATTCATTCATTTATAAGTGTCCGAACGCCTCGAAAAAGATGCCCATACCCCCTTGGAATAAGGCCTCATGAAATCGGACTTCCTCACCCAGAGCGCTTGCTTCGGATTATTCTGAGAATAATATCTTACGGGAGAGTATCGTCCCCATGGCATCAAACCAGTCAGCCCCAGCAAACGATGATGACGTGAAGAGAGTCATATGCGGCGAGAGTTTCTGTCATAACCTGCTAAATGACGGCATCGCAAGGGCCTCAACGACTTGTACGCAGTACATGGCGAGCCTGGTTTTCATGTATAAGCTGCTGAACAGGGGAACGGTTATGCCGCCCAACATCGAGTGGATCCGCGATGACATTGACCGCCTCATCCCCTTGCTGGAGAAAAAATACACTAACAAGGGGACACTATGCAATAAATACACCCCGTTGATGACCCTGGCAAAACAACAGGGATGGATGGAGTCGTACAACCGATACTATCGTAGTTTCTTGATCGCAAAAACTGCGCAAATCTCTCAGGCAGG
>DF237780.1:6245-30150 GCA_000708835.1 Klebsormidium nitens | reverse complement strand
GATCCTCAGCTTATTGAGGGTACTCGTGTCTCCCGCATTGAACTTTGGTAATGAGTTGGTGCATATGATCGGTAGGCACCTCATAGTGACTTCAACGGGGTCCTTATGCAGCCCTCTTACGGTCATGCTCCCATCGCCGGATGCAATCGCCTTAACCGATGCTCCATTGTATATATCCGAGTCCTCAGTCTCTTCGAGGACAGCGATATGCGCTCCATCAAGCATAAGAAGGTGCGGCGTGGCGGCCCCTTCTGAGTGCTGACCTGCGCCAATGACGCAGTCGCGGGCCATCGAAACGCAGTAGGGTCCAGTACATTCTCGGAGCATGGTGACGAGTTTTGTCTTTGCGCTGTTCGTCGGGCCATGCATAACGATGAATTGCTTCTCCTTGCTGTGCCCAGTGATGCCATACCCGAGTGTCATTTGCATAACGGGAACTATGTCCTCGGTCAGCACCTCAGCCATGAATTGATCGATGAGCGGCGATGGGTAACTGGCACCCTCATAAAGGGTGTCAATCTCCTTTGAGAGCATATTGCTTGGATGGTGAGCAACGAGCTCCCCCGTTCGGAGGTCGATGGAGCCACATGTGGTGTTCAAGTAGTCCCGATTGGCATTCAGCGAGCTTGCAAAATCCCGCACACGTAAATTCACTTTCAGAGGAATGAGACACCTGTGGGCGATGGGGACAGACTCGACTTCCGCCCCATGCCACACCGGTGCGGGTGTCTTCTTCAACTCCATCTTGAAGTTTGCGATGATAGCCTTCTCTGCCTTTTCGATGCCCTTCAAGATGTCTTTCTTGGTCTTGTCTTGCACTTTGCGAGGCCCGGGATTGAAGTTCGTTCAAAGCAATGTCTCTGCGAGTCGAAAGCTGTTCAAACTTCTCGTCAAAAGCCCGTTCAAGGCGATCGCACCAAAACGATTTGACCCGCCCCATGTGGTACATGAACGAGGTCTTCAGCAGAGCTGCCTCCATATCGGAGGGCACCTAACTCGTTGCATCCCACGTCCAGAATCTCCCCGAGTCGTACACCACCCGCCTGTCATGCTCGAACAGTTTGCTGAATATCAGAGCACTTCCGAAATCGCTCTTGCCCACGTTGGACAACATGAATGGGTTGGAAAATCTAGCGGCCAGCTTATTGAGGCTCGACGGCTGATGGTCCTTGGGTCCAAAAGCACCACCCCCAGCTTGCTCGAGAGCACCGGCTATCGTGAGACGCCCCAGCAGCTTCGGCTTGCTTCCACAACAACCGGACCCGAAGCAATTGTAATAAAGCTCCTGGAAGTCACCGGTGCACCCTTGAATTACCGTGAAATTATTGGACCCTCTGTGCATTTTTCCCAGGTAGCACTGGCGTGGACCATTGACCCTGAACTGAAACGATCTGTTGCCATCCGGTAAGACCGTCGAGCCGGTATAGAAGGAACACCAATCCTTTGCCTTCTCCCTTACCAATTGCTTGACTTCCACGTGCGCCAAAAACGGAGCCGCCTTGGCTGCAGGGCCGCCAGCCTTTGCGTCGTCGACGGCCTTTGGCACGACCTCCTCGGAATCGGCTTCCTTATGGTGAGGCACTCGGCCGTTTGCATTTCTCGAGACCCCTTCCGAGGCGCGCCCTCGGTTGATCAGGCTCACAAGCCACGGGGGCATACCATTGATCTTACCATTGCCTCCGGTCACCCACGTGTACTCGCAACATGTATCCGTGCCTTCCCCGTACCTGCTCGGGGGTGCAAAAATCACCCCTCCGGTGCCGCGGCCGTCGACGCCAAACTTTTCCCCATCGAGCGTGAGTCCAGCAAAATTGGTAGTTTTGTGCAAGCCGGTGGTTTTATCGAGCCGAAAGTAGTAGTGAAGCCCTCCAGACCCCGTGCGAACGGAAAGAGTCTCAGGCTCCCCATGCTCCATCACTTGCCCGTGCCAGAATTCCATTCCCGATTTTTTATCGCTGCTCTCTCCCACATCGATATCTATGACAAACAAACCGCTCGTGCCGGTCAGTATGGCCACTCCGTTGGGTTTTTCAAATGCATCGAGAACTGCGCCGATGTGTTCCTCCCAATCTCCCACGGTGACGATGTGCTTGTAAGTGGGAGGGAACTGGCTCCGCTTCTTGGCACGAGCATCGATCTTGATGTGCACCGGGATCCCATACAATCCGTGGTCAGCAAGGCGTAGAATCTCATCTCTGATGCTCAAACCGTTGGACGTAGGCCTGAGGTCTAACGTGCCCTGGGTTGCCGCATCCTCCTTGTCAGGAGGCAGAGCCTCTGAGGTCCTGATTCCAGGCGCGTCGATGGTGTGCTCGAGAGCGCGAGAGTTGTTGTTGGCTTCCATGCCTTAGGATCTCCCGAGATAAAAATCGTCGCACGAACGCGGACGGACTGGGATTTTTTTTCGTTCGTAACTTCAACGGGCGAATGGCCGATCATACCATCGACGAATTGAGCTACACCAACCAGCTGCGCACGTGTCCTTTGCGTGACCTGCAAAACGAAAAGGCGTTACATCGAGAAAAACCCCGGCAAGCACAGCGAACATGTCAAAGATTACTACATTCGGAACCGAAACGACATCCTGTTGACCAAGGCTTTCGAAAGGTACAAAAGCGGCATAAGAACTCAACAAAGGACCCTCGACAGGTTGCTTGCGGCCGGTTACCCTGTGGCGGGATCTAGAATCCCTGAAAGCCAACAAGAAGGAGACAACCTGCTGAGATTTGTCAGCGACGGGTTGATCGAGGTCACTTAGCTGCGCTTTCTCTCGTAGCTACGCATCTGAGTTGACACGCTGTGCAGCATTCGGCCAGCAACGGACTGTCTATCGGAAAGAGAGGCGTCTTTGTTGTAGCAGTCGGTCACAAATACGTGCCTCAAGTGATTGGTCGTGAGATGACGGCCCCTGGAAAACGGGATCTCTCGAACGAATTGCGTCCAATAGTCGTCACCCATGGGTTGCCCGAGGTCGCTCAGCAATGTTATGAAATAACCCCTGGGAACGAGCTCGAGCGAACGTTGTATATAATGAGACAATCTCTTCGGCAACTCGAACTACTGCTGACCGTATTTCTTGGCCGTTTTGAACGTCTTCAGGACCAAGACATACGTTTCGGCGGCTTTCTCAACCAGTTCATTACCAAACTTGTCATACATGGCCTTCGCTGCTTCATTATGAAAGGTGCCGTCCAATTTCCGAATCGGAAGGTTGCACCAATCACGCCGTTTGGGAGGCTCGAGAACGTTTGCCGCCAGCACGAGGTGCTGGAACACTACCTTCACCTCGTCCCTCACGAGCAGCTTTTTGCTCGCGCGGAACTCAGGAAGGAGCTGTCGTCTTATGCGCCGTCCTAACTCCTCCATTTTATCCTTGACCTCTTGCATGTGGATCCAATTGACCTCCTCATTTTCCGTCGCTTTCTGAGACCCGGCCCTACAGAGTTGCACATTTTTTGCGAGCACAAAGCGTAGGTAGTATTGCTTGTAAACCTACATCCACCCTTGCTGCTTTGACAGGGTCATCAACGGGGTGTATTTGTTGCACAGCGACCCCTTGTTTGGATACTTTTTCTCCAGCAAGTCAATGAGCAGGTCAGCATCGTCGCGGACCCACTCAATGTTGGGAGGCATAACCGTTCCTCGATTCAGCAGCTTATACATCACAATCAAGCTCTTCATGTACTGTTCGCAGGTTGTCGAGGCCCTTGCGATGCCGTCATTTAGTAGGTTATGACAGAAGGTTTCGCCACATATCACCCTTTTAACGTCCTCCTCGTTTGCCGGTGCTGACTGGTTAGCTGCCATGGGACGATACTCTTACTTGAGAAAACAATTTTCAGAATACCTCGAAGCAAGTGCCGCGGGTAAGGAAGCCCGATTCCGCGAGGCCTTATTCCAAGGAGTTATAGGCATCTTTTTTGAGTTTTTGAGACACTTAAAATTCCGATCATTCATCGAAGCGCTTTGGGTCTAAAATATCAGCTAAAGTATTTATGATAAATAACAAGGGAGGTATTCTATAAGCCAAGGGAGGCCGTTCGCATTTAATAGTGCATTCTGCTTGACGAGTGGACATTTGACGGGGCATGCTTTTAGTTATCCACAGACAGACTCCGAAAACGCATCAGGGGGAGCCGCTTTCACGCCGAACCCTGATGCGTTTTTATCATGCCATTGAATATGGAGGATCAGCCGCTCAGAGACAAGAGAAATCGACGATCATTCAAGATTGTGAAGGCACTTGATGCAAAGTGTTCGAATCAATCCAGCAAGCTGGATAATTCGCGGCTCGAGATCGATGCTGAGCGCGGGCGAGTCGTCCAGGCAGGTTGCAGAGCAGGAAGCGCTTTATATCGACAACTCAAGGCAAATGCCCCCAGGTCAGCAACCCTTCCATTCACGGTATATGTTTTGCTGATGGAGACAACGAGAGGCAGCAAACACAAAGAGTACGCATACCATGTATCTCTGCATGCATTGCCAGAGAACCAAAGGCCTCAGGATATGCATTTTGAGGGGTCTTATAGGACGAGCGCTACGAAGCTCTCAATCGAAGATTTCGAGGCTTTGACTCCACAAGCAAACCGAAGGAAGTCAAAAGCGATGACGACTCCTAAAGCGCTCAAAATGCCACCAAAATCTAAGAGCTCCCGACGACGACGCCGAGCGCCCCCAGTCACCGACGATTACGATTCATCATCATCGGGCTATTAGAATCGGTCGAACATCGTTCGGACTTACGAACGGGGGACGGGGCATGGGTGCTAACCCGTAACATCAATTGCCTTCTGCTTACATAGATAGGCCTGCTTGCATTTAGCAGGGTTTGCTAGCACCTCGAGCATGGGGACTGTCCCGCGGTCTCCATCAAAAATAAAGCGCGCTCCGCCATCCGCCGTCGCATGCTTCTGTTTGCTGTGAATTGCTCTAGCGCCAGATGATTGGGTGGAGTGCTTTAAAACGCCTCTCCACTCGACAGAGAGATGGTGGGGATCGCGGCACCTACGAACTTGAACTCCGGCTTTTTCGAGCCCAAAGCGTACAACCTTGACCAGGTCGCGCATGGAGTAGGGGGGGAGAAATCCTTTTAATCCGGCAATTTTGCCTACCTTTAAAATCATGCTCGTGCCTCGTTCCTCGTCATAAGTGCGTTTGATTCGGTTTACAGCTTTATCGAGGCATTCATTGTAATACTCTTCGATCTGGGTGGACCTCCTCGCCTGAGATTCGACGATGCTCTGCATAGCGCATGTTACTTGTCGCCAAATAAAAAAGATCAGTCACATGCCATCTGCTTTCAGAGATGTAGCACACATCAATCAGCTGACTCCGTTCACCACTTGACTCCTTAAATGTATACTCAATCGTCTCATGTATTGTTGCATCTACACTGGCTAACTATGACGGGATCACGATGAGCGCGACGTCCGCCTCTGAGCTGCTTGGTGTATTCCCATACTGATCATGCAACTCCTTCCCGAGGGCCGGTTGGAAGACGTGCGGCCCTACGAACTTGTTATTGCTCGTCTTGCTCAAGAGAAAGTCGAGGCCCAGCCCGATGGAGATGACCTTCTTGACAACGTTCCGCTTCAGGTTCGGCGTCAGCTTGTCCAGCGCAGCCTTCTGTCTTATCCCATAGTCGCCGCGCACCTTCGCGAGCCTCTCTTGGCTCGCGCCGATCTTCGCCGTATAGACGGCTTGGATTGAAGACTCCGTGACCTCGTAGTTGTCAAGTGCCCCGTCGAGCGGTTCTTCTTCCGAGCCCTTCACGCCCATGAGGTCCGCCAGCACATCACGAGCAAAAAGCACCTTGTTCTGAGGCCTGTCCCGCTCCGCAATATAGTCTTGAGTGACGCCCACCGCATCGGCTTCCTTCAGCGGAATGCAAAACCCCACAGCGATCTGGTCGCGGGTGAGCTCGCGGAACCTGTGAGAGGCAATAGTAAAAGCATCGATTGAATGTTTCGGCGATAATCCTTGCAAGGACAAAGCTTCCACCGGACAACCAATCAAACGCCATCAGCTCAGTGGAAAAGCTGCCCCCTTGAGTCATTGCTTACCTCATGTAATTCCCATACATGTCGCGGCTCTTGTTGTCCTCCGCACAGAACTCGTCGAAGAAGTCGAAGTCGACCAGTGCGGGGTCGACCTTGTAAAACTCATGGATCGCCTCGTATAGCTTGATTTGCTTCAGTTCGCGTAAGCCAACGTCCTGCAACTCCTCCAGCACCTTGAGGTGCGAGTATTGGTCCCCGCGAACCACGTACTTGTCTCGCCACTCCTCAGCCGTCAGCTCTGCATCGGGATCGCAAGCCTCCGGTGGAGCATGTTCGGTCTCCACAAACGGTGCTCCCTTCTCGATGACCGTCAGCCCCTGCTTCTGCAGATCCTCCGTCATTATCTTCAGATAGTGGCGGATGCTGTCGCACCGAGCGAGCACGTTGTTGGCGTACAACACGCATGTAGCAGACTCCCGGTTGCATATCGCCCGCTTGCCGCGTCGCTTGACCAGAAAGTCGAGGTGGTCGGTGGAACCCAGCATTCTGCAGAGCTCCTCGTTGCCGTCCTCGATCGCTCGGAAGACGTCTTCCTTCGTCGTGGGCAAGCACGCCGGCTGGCAGTCGCGCGGGTTATCGGCGCTGAGGAATATGTCCATGGGCCCCGCGATGCGAAGCCGAAAGAGCATCTGGATAAAGGCGAACACGTCCGGGTGGAAGGAGCTGTTGTAAGCGAGCGCCACGACCATATCGTACCAAGGCCTCTCCACTGATACTCCCGGGCCTATGACCGACGTGTGGGTTATCAAATCCGCCAGCATGTGCACGTCCGGTTCCGCCACGGCTTGAAACAGACGCTTCTTGTCCTCCGGAGACTTCTGCGCGCCGTGGAATGCCTTCAAATCCTTCGATGGCCCGAATTCTGAAGCGGCGGCCTCCGTCAGCTGCTTCACGTAGCGCAGGCTAGCCGAGGGTGCCTGTAGCATATGCGACCAAGGCTAGAGCTCTGACTCCGAGCGACCGGCCACACGAATTGCAACCTAGCACGTGGCCATCCGCCTCCCTCCTCCTGCCAAAGACTCAGCAGTAGATTTTTGCAATCTATATAGTCCTATAGTCTATATGATTAGTTGCAAAAATCTTCTGATCTTTTGGGACTCACCCCGACTTTCTTGCCGCTCTTCAGGAGTTCCAGGGTCCGCGCGACGGCTGGGGCACACGTGAGCTCTATCTTTTTCAACTTCGGTAGGCGCCAGATGGTGGCCGTCCTCCCCAGCTGGCTCGAGTGGACGCCGGCGTTCCGGATCGAGTACAACTCACTGTCCGGGCGCACCATGTACATCCACTCCAGGACCCTCGGACAGTCGATGTGTGCGTCCATCGCTATGAGGATGCTGGCGTTCCCCATGATGCGCTCGGCGGCCATGAAGACATGTTTCCGGTTCTTCATCACGTCGTAGTTGCAATTGGCGAGCACCATGTCCGCCTTGTCGACGAGGACTATCGCGGGGCTGGAACGCACTCGGTGGAGCGAGTTGATGCAGCAGATGACCCTCGGCTGTTTGATGTCACCACCCGGTGCGTCCAGGTAGTTGACGAACAGATCGAGGCCAAACAGGTCGAGGCCCGCTCGCGTCTTGCGTTCGCATTTGATCCGCAGGTCCGACTCGCACTTCTTCGCAAGGGCAATGTTGGCAGCAATGATGACGACCCCCGCGCCCTCGTTTTGCTGCAGCATCTTCCATAGCCAATCATAGCTCGCCTTCGACTTGCCTATCCCCTTGTTGGCTGTCACCAAGACAGTGTGCTTCGGGGCCCCTCTCTTGATGTCAAACAGGGGGTAAGGCCGCATGCCGCTCGAATCCGTATAGTCTTCAGACCACCCGGGTATCTGGTGGACTTGCAGCTGCAATCGCCGCACGGTACCACTGCATGGAGAGACCGAGCGGTTCAATTGGGAGTTGCCACTTGGCGTGCGGTCCTCTATCAATCTACCGGCTGACGGTCACCCAGTAGATTTTTGCAAGGTATATAGTCCTAAAGATATAGAGTATAGTCGGCGGCAAGAATCTACTGATTCCAAGTTCCCGCACCGCGTCAGTCCTAGCTAGAGAAGGGCGCGTGCCAGCTGGCGGTATGCTCGCGCAGAGTTCGCAGAGAGTCAGGAGTTGCGAGCTAGCGCGCGGTGCTCCACCATCCCTTCCGGCCGACGGTCACCCAGTAGATTTTTGCAAGGTATATAGTCCTAAAGATATAGAGTATAGTCGCAAGAATCTACTGATTCCAAGCTGCTAGTGCACCGGTCGCTTGCCAGCCGGCGGCGACCAGCAAGCTCACCTGCACCGCGCGGAGTGGCACTTGTAAAACGCCACCGTCGGATCGCTCCGCCTGTAAACAAGGTACCCTCCGTTGTTGCCGTCGCTGTCGTGCGCAGCCCCAAGGATGCGGCACATCGGCTGCTGGATGCGGAAGTGAAGGGTGAAGACGTCGGTCGCCACCTGCAGAGTGGTCCGGATCTCCGCCCCGGGATGGTCCTCCCTGTAAACGCTCGTCAGGCGCTCCAACTCATGCGCGGTCAGGGGCGTGCCTACCGCTTCGTCCCGAGCGCCATTCTCGCCTGCCCCTCCCTCCACCGGAACCCGGGTCGTATGGCGGCGGGGGATCTCGCACCGTTCCCCCGCGTCCACCCCGATCTTCTGGTTGTACCGCTCCAGCACTCCGACGTCGATCTTCTTCAGAGACGCGAGCTCCTCCGCCGAGTAGATGCCCACCAGGTGGTCCAGCAGCTGCGGGGAGCTTCCCTCGACGGGCAACAGGGGACGGTCCCCTCTTCCGCGAATAGAGCATCCGAAAGCACTTGAACTTGGCGAACACAGAGGGGTCCCAGATCAGCTTGGGGCCTCTCTGGGGGTCGGGCGTATGCCAGAGGAACTCGTCGCAGTGGTGGAGATGCGCGGGGAGGTGCTTCTGAAAGTGCTCAAAGGCCTTCTTGAACTCGTTGCGGGCGTGAAAGTCCTCGAGGTAGTACCCGCACAGAAGCTCGTGGACGCTCCACTTGAAGCCGCCGTCGGCCGCGTCCCCGTGCGCCTCGCTGGCCTCGAACCGGATGCACTCGGGCGGGATGCCCAGCACGTCCACCAGGAAGGCGTCCCTCACTTCGTCCAGATGTCTCTTGTACCGCTCGAAGTCCCCTTCCACCCTGCTTGCCGTCCGCAGATCAATGTCCGCGTACAGCTTGGTCGGCAGGCCTTCGGTCAAGCCCTCGTACAGATTGGGGTGGCCGAGGCCCGTCTTCTGGCGGCGCGCGACGTAGTCCTGCAGGGCGGACGGGTCGCGGATGCTGCAGTACTTTTTCGCCCCCGAGTGCTTCGACACGTCGCAGACGATCAAGATACGGTCTTCGCCAGCCGCCATCGCCCGTCGGCACTGCTCCAGCGGCTTTTCCGTGGTGAACCAAGACTGCCCCGCAGCGTCGGTCTCAGGTGGGGACTGCACGCACCTGCTCACGTCCTCACGCTTGCTGTCGGTTGCCGCACAGTCATCGACATCTGCGGAGCGCCCCATTGTATCCTCGACGCTGTCGCCCCTTGCGTCGGACGGCGGCTGCTGCAAAAAGTCGAAGCGACCTTTGAACGTCCATGTGCACCAGGCCAGCAACTCAGTAGCTGTTGCTTCTACCTGCTTGGAAGTGCGTAACACTTGAGATGGCGATGGCACCTTCGATGCTTGGAAAGCAGGTGTAGGCTCAGGGGATCCCAGGCTTAGGGGGTCCCCAGCCATGCTTTTAATGAACCCTGAAAGTCCCCGCACATGTTGCTCTCATGGGTTGACAGAGTACTCAATGAACCTCATTCAACATATAAGTAAAAACGGTTTGATTTGGGGGCCAGCAGGGAGTGCGCCCGATCAACAAGGGGGACTAACTGTCCTGCTGACTGGGTCCATAAGCCTTCACTCCTGGGCAAGGACCCCGGCCGGCGCCAGGATTTGCGACCTAGCGTGCGGTCCTCTACCGTTTCTTCTCCCGCCAAAGACTCATCAGTCGATTTTTGCAATCTATATAGTCCTTTAGATATAGTGATTAGTCGCAAAAATCTACTGATTTTTTGAGAATCCGATGCCTCTCGCGCTCGAGCACAAAGCGAGCCTCCTACCTCGGGGGTTTCTTTCTGCGTGACAAGCCAGTCCCGCAGCATTGATCGCTCCTGCTTGATCGAAGTCGTTCTGTCGGCTCCGATGCCGGCGGCCAGGTCCCCCATGCAGCTGATCAAAGGACCGGGCTTGCTGACGGGGCCGGTGCGCATGACCTCGATCTTCGCTGCTCTTTGCACCTTGTAGGCGCGGAGGCCCTCTCTGTTGTTGGCCATCAGCTCCGCGGCCTTTTCGCTCATGGCGGGAGTATGCTCGACTTGCGGGTGTGCGCGTCTGTGGAAGAGTGTGACGGATTGTCAGAAAGACCTATTTTGTGAGACATGATAATTAGGAAGATACGAACAAAGGGCCGGATTCAAAGACTGTTTAGACAAGTTTGATTCTTTTTAGATTAATCTACAAAATCAACCAGATGGTTGACTTTGCTAACATGTCCTTTCGGAATAAACATGCCCCATAAAGGAAGCCGTAAGTACTAACGGTCGGCTTTTTGGGGTTAGACGCTTCACCTGCCTTGCTCCTGGCCTGGCCGGGTCCTCCAGTTGACTTCGACTCGCGGCAGAACCTGCAGGTATGGTGGGATTGCGCTCAGAAAACATGCGTGGAGCGCCTCATGTGCCACGAGTGCGTGGGCAAAGCCCACGAGGAAGCGATGATGGCGGGTATTTGAGGTTCAGCAGGTCTATAGAGCGGTTGAGGGTTCCCAGGACGGTCTGTGCGTTCAAGGCCAGTCGGACATTTCCGTTGGTGAACATACATATTGATGACAGAGTCTGTGGAAAAGGTGAAGCTCGCAAAGGCAGCAAAGGCAAAAGCTGCTTGAGTGCTTAAAGCAGAGCAGAGGACCAAGGCTATGATCGCATTGGCGGAGAAGAGAGGCAAGCTGGATGGCGAGGAGGTCCGACGAGAATGTAGGGAGCAAGACGAAGCTTCACAGACTCGCCGTCAAATGTGGGCACAGGTGAGGGGAAAGCTTTCCGTCGTCTTATTTCTGAGCGTTTATTGCAGGCGATGCATGCCTCACCGTCTTCGCTGATCGTGTGGACGTCAGGCACTCCTGCAACGTGCTCTGCTTCAGGGTGTCTTTTGGTTTAGGGGGCGGCTTTTCCCGGATGATGTTGCCGGTGTCCATAGAGACAAAGTGCCGAGCGTCGGATGCCGCCTCCGACTCGCGGCGCTCGGTCTCTATTTCCTCCCGCGATCTGAGGGGAGCTTTCGGTTCGCGTCTCTGATGAGCTCGAACGGCCTTCAGCTCGGCCTTGTTCCGAGCCATGAAGGATGCCGCATCTTCTCTCATCATGGGGGTGTGCCCGGCACTGGAGTGGTTGCAGTTTGCCTGTTGAATGCAATCCTATAGGTCAGTGCCGCAGTGCAGAAAGAGCGAGGCCTGCTTGCAACAGACTCGTGTGGGTTTACAAGATGCACGAGCAGCTTGGCGATCGGAGAGGAGGCGGGCGAAGGCCTAGCAAAGCGCCCCTACCTGCTGCGTTTTGGGGCGGGGAGCTGGGTGACGGTGCTGCCTTCCTCGTCCGAGCATGTTGCTCTCAGGATATCTTCACCATCGCCCCCCTGCAAGCGAGGAGCGTGACAGGCGCGAGTAAACCTCACGGATGATGGGATCTTGCGGTGGCGGGGGCGATAGCGCTTTGCAGGAGAGGGGTTGCTGGAAGTTTGGGGGCAGAGGGGGCGATAGCGCTTTGCTAGGGCTTCGCCCCGCCCCCAAAACGAAGCGTCATTGGAGTCGGGGTATCCACGAGCATCGGACCCGGAGCTCACCAAAGGCTGTGGATGGCCGCCATCCGGAGTCTCGGAGGTGCCCGCCCCGGGGGTCCCTTCTCGGAGCGGTGGATTGCTGGAGGCCGGCGCAACCTGGGAGGCGTGGGGTTCCAAAAACATCAGTCGATTCTTGCGAACAACTCTATAGACTATAGGACTATATAGATTGCAAAAATCTACTGATGAGTCTCTGGTTGGAGGAGGAAGGAGCAGGACCACGCGCTAGCTCGCAAGGCCAGCCAAGAGGCTCCAAAGGCATTCAATTCACAGGACTTGCAAACAGCAGCTGTCAGCCCTTCGGACGGGTGCGTCATTATTGATACATCCTTCAAGTGCTCAAGAGTTCGCAGCATGCCATCACTAAATAGCTCACCGAAGGCTGTGGAGGGCCGCCAGCTGGAGTCGCGGAGGTGCCCGCCCCGGGGGGCCCCTCTCGGAATGGCAGAAGGCCAGAACATGGCACGACCTGGAAGACATGGGGTTTCCAAAAAATCAGTAGATTTTTGCGAACAACTCTATAGACCATAGGACTATATAGATTGCAAAAATCTACTGATGAGTCTCTGGTTGGAGGAGGGAGGAGCAAAACCATGCGCTAGCTCGCAAATCCCGTCTAGAGCCTAGGCTCGGACGAAACTCCAAAGGCATCCCGCGCAACTCGCAAACAACGGCTGCCAATCCTTTGGAAGGACCGTGCATCAATCATTGATGGATGGTTGGAAGGCAACGCCGGATCTCAGGAAAAGCTCACATCCGCCTCTTGCATCCTACCGCCGTCTGACGAGTCCAGACTGCCTGTGGAGGATCCCTGGGAGAGGGATGCACTGTTGCAGGATGATGATGGGGAGACCGCAGCCATGATCTGAAAGGATGTGCAACTGACTTAGTATGTGCAGTGGGCTTGGAACTGTGGCTCAGGCGCACCAAATTCTGAAGTGGAGCTGAGAAACATGAGCATGACCGGAGCCGGCCTTGTGATGGAGCTGAGACCTATCGCAAACCCTGGGTTGACGACAGCTGAGTTGATGAGCTCTTGCAGCTCACCTGGTTAGTCAAGAGGCGAGCGCTCGTTTCTTCCGCAGCATCATGGTGAGCCTCTACGGTCGGAATCACTGATAGACGCAAATTCTTTTGGAACTCCGCAAACTGTTCCGCTGAGTGCAAGCCATGGAGCGGTCGTGCTGCCATGCAAGTTGCGATGATCTCTAAGATGCAAAGCTATGAGGCGGGCCGCATGCTGCACTTGCGATGATTTTTTTGTTGCGCCCCTGAGCGCTGCTCGGCAACAAAGTTTGAAGAAAGAGGCGGGAGAGTGCTCAGTTAGAGCACCTTCTCAACCAATCGGAGCCTTCTGGCGGCCCGCCGAGCGTGCCAAGTCAGCTTCGGCGGCCCGCCGGTAATAAAACCGCAACCGCTTTAGAAAGACCGCCGACGCGCAATCGAACGGTCGGGATTCCACGCAATCGGCAACGGACAGTCCCGAAAAGATCAGTCGATTTTTGCAAGTAATCACTATATCTAAAGGATTATATAGTTGACAAAAATCGACTGCGGTGGGTACCGTCGGCCCGCTCTGACAGTGGGGGGCGAACACACGCTTTTTTTTCTCGCAAATTCTGCCCCCGAGGCCGGTTCATCCATTCCACCCCCATGCGATCGAGTACGCTGTCTGGCGGCGACCGTTGTTGAAATTTATCAAGTCATAGCTTGGTCTAGCCTGTGGCTATGACTTAGCATGCACCTGAAATGTGCCCGTTTACTACTCGGAGAAATGCAAAACCATGCTTTAAATGTGGTCGCGCGGTCGCCAAAAGGAAAAAGCATCGCCCCGGTCTTTGGAGGCAATTCTGCATTCACCCCCAGGCTGCAGGGGCGAGACCCGAGACGCCGCTTGAAGCAAACAACCTGGCTCACAGGCCCAAGACTTGCACCCCACCTGCACCACCGGGCCGGGGGGTCCCATCCATGAGGAAAAGCAACCGGGGGCATGCGGACTTGTGTGTTTTCTCGGCGACGGTCGAACCTGGTTCAAAAGTGGGTCTGGCCGCATTTGTGAATAAACCCAGAAGAGTCGAGACCCGCTCCAAGCAAAAGGCACAGGCCCAAGACTTGCACCTCCGGCCCCCGGGGGGTCCCATCCCTGTGGCAAAGCAACCCGGGGCATGCGGACCTGTGCGTTTTCTTGCAGGTACTTACTTTTTTCCAATCATTGGCTGTGTGTATGAGTGTATGAGGCTCTCGGAAAAGTCGGAGGGCCCCGGCCGAACCCATCGGCTCCAGGGTGCACAATTTCCTTTGATGATTTTTTCCCACCTAGCACGTGCGGTCTGGCCATGCATGACGTCATAATACATAGTGCGTTTTAACTAGTGCTCCGACCTCGGCCAGCCTATGGGCGATAATTATTGGACGCAATTCATTCGAGAGATTCCGATTTCCAGGGGCCGCCACCTCACGACGAATCACCTGAGGCACGTATTCGTGACCGATAGATACAACAAAGACGCCTCCCTCTCCGAGGGAGCCTGAGGACCCAGCGGCTATACCCACCATCATCGAGCTGCTCTGCGCGAGTTGCGGGGGGCAGAAGGAGGACGGACGCTTGGAAATCAGGCAAACGGGCTCTCCACAGGTAAGCAAATCGAGCTTGGGTTGTTGGATGCGTCGTCATGAGAGTCGTATTATTGGAAGGCAGTGCTTGTGACAAACATTGATTCGGGAGTGGTGCTCCGATTTAGAGTCTATTGGTGACGCGATACGTCAGTTGGGGTTAAACTAGGGGAACGTCTACAACTTATATGAGGGGCCGTAAAGGAACAAGACGAGTTGAACGCTATACTTTTGAAACCGACAAACTTCACCAAGCAAACCAAGAAGACTTGCCTGGGGAAAAATGAAGAGCGATCAGTACAGAGTCTTCTTTGTCGTATGGGCTCAAACCTGAGACGTTAGAAGGAGTGCTTACAAGCTCGTATGGCAGGATCCATAGCGAGCAGAGGCTGCGTAGTTATGGCTCTGACTAACCAAACCCTAATGGGTGCTACAAGACCGTACGCATATCAACAAAGAGAGTTGTCCGCGCTCTTAGGGTACATGCTCTCGTTTGTCTTGCCTTCCACGGACCTAGACCGTCCCACACCAGACGACCGTCACGGTTGATCACATCGACAGGAACCGAAGCAACAATCGGGCGGAGAATCTGCGTTGGGCAACCAGAGCTGGACAATCAATAAATTCGTCAAGAATAAGCAAGGTTGAACACCTTACGGTGTTGGATACATTTGCAAGTCTTAAGAGTGCCGCCAGCAAAAGCGTGTGGTCTTTGTAGCGAGGCGTCCATAGACATGGGGATTGTTTGGGTACGTCGAGGATATTGAATGGTTCTTCCAGCCCGATCCTTTGACACGGAACATAGCGTTGTAGAAGAACGTCGCGACCATGCCCCTAACTCGGAGGCCGCAGAAGCCATCACGGAAGATTGTACATTTGCAGGATAAGGTGGTTTTAACCGTAGATATCCGTATCGACGGTGCGCAGAACCTCAGTTGGAGTTTCGATGGTGTCCAATCGCGCCGCATGTGTACAAGAATTCGGCTAAAACGTACACTTCCTGTACCAAACCGAACCGCCGTACGCAACGACATTTTTCGACACGCGCGCGCGGCGCGCGGGCAACTTGCCCACCTGTACATCCAAGTCAGAAAATTTACCAGCCCCGTACGGTCGACCGAGTTCTACGGGCAAGCCTCTACGGTCAATGTAGACTCAATTTCCGTTGAACGCGCCTCTGATAACATCCTTGACTTGAAGAGGACACCATTATTTCAAACTCGGCGTAGGTGTCAAGGTATCACCTACTCCGGTTGAATGTTCCGAACTTGGGCTACACTGCTAGAGCCTAGGCCGGTCGAAAACAGCACGGTATACTTTGGACCGGGTAGTTAAGACCGAAGATTTACAGTCTGCAACAATGCCCGGTAATCAAGCCGGTAGCTACATTAGCTCTCGGCCTACAAAGTTGAGGGCCGAGCCGCCCCTAACACCAAGGTTCCGACCTCAGACAGGTGGCAGTCTCTGAATGGATCTTATCCTGCAAACGAATCTTGCTGAAATGCCCCGACCACTTCTCCATCCAGCAACCGGGCGGAGTTAGGGGCATGTCCGCACGCTGCTCCTACAACGCTGTGGAAGTCTTGTCTCCTTAAATTACTTGCATGTGCATCCCTGTCGCACTCGCTTCAGCAGTACGCTCTGGTCCATTGAGATTGAATCTATTGTATGTGGCAACTCGCCTGAAAGCAGCCAAGCTAGTGAGGGACAATGTCTATGTATCGTACCAGTAAAATCAAAACTTTGACTTCGATCAATCTGGTTGACATATGGATGTATGCAGTGTACAATTGCTCTTACAACTCATTAAGATGCGTCGCTCATGAGTGCCGCCATGCTTGCAAAAACAAACAGATAGAGGTTTGCACGATTGGGCCCATGCAAACTGCATTCGACGCAGGTATACATGTGTTGCGTGCATGCCATGCAATCACGTGCGATACGCGGTACCATAACTATAATTTGTCTAGAATATGCATGAATTGCAGCCGTACGCAAATAAAAAATTTGCCATGCGAGTATGACGCACTTTAGAACGTGTAATAGAAGACAGCATGCAAATTGTCCATTGAGACCAGACCATCAGTCTGACCAAGGGCCTCCGAGAATATCAACATACAATTAACTTCAGAATTGTACCAAGTCTCAGAATCGGCCAAAAAGAAGCACCCTTGCTACAACTGCACCATGTTGTCTCAGAATCGACCAAGTAACCATTTCATTCTTTGCAGTATCGACTTGATTATCTGCTCTCTTTCCTCAATGACCTCATGCGACCTAACCATCAAGCAAACTCCGTTCCGCTGAGTCTAGCTTCCTTGTGCAGAGGCACCTTCCGACGTCGACGACCCTGTCCTCATTTGACGCCAGTTTGAATGTTTATTGCCTCGATAGTGTTACCAATGAGCTCTCGGTAAAGTAGCGCTGTTGTACATCCAACAAGTTTCTTCCTGCGGACCGCTTCAGATTGTGATCAAAATCGTTTGTTGGAGAGGCAACTGGCCATACTAGCTTGATTTTCTGGATACTAAGTCGAATTGCCCCTAGAAGGAAGAATGTAGATCAATACGTCTGCTGCGAAGACAAAAAGACCGCTGCCCATATCGTTGTCCATGTACGTTCAATCTTCCTCCTCGACGTCCGGGGTTTCGCCCTGCAAAGCACAAGCAGATCAAAGAAAAAATTGAAAAGGTCTAGAATGCTTCGAGTCGCGCTTCTGAAGCCTCGAAATCCGCTGCACCACTCATGCTGCTGGGATGAGTTGAGGCCATCTGCTTAACACATCGTAGTCTGAGAAGGCTTCGTGCAGGTCCTGTCGTTAGCAAAAGAGACTGACTGTATTTGCTGTAAGGCACCATCTTTATCCAGGGAATGACCACCCACCGCCTCCAATTAGAAGTCAGAAAGCGACTTACTGTTGCACCGCGGATCTCCGTGAGGAAGTTCGGCTCGGCACCCTCTTCATCTCCGTTCCACGTGTCGGGTGCCTGCAACTAAAGACGACTTCTGTCTAGAGAGCAAACGAACGGTATACACTGCATCAAGTTGTGTTCGATCATGCTGATGATGTACACTGTAGACGTGGCCAATCCAACAAAAGGTGTGCCACAGATGCCACTGTCAAGTCAGCAGCGTGATAGTCCTTTACTTGAGTCCTGAAAGAGTCGCTTTCAGGATCTCAACGGGCTAACAAAAAGGACCACTGCATGGGGCAGAGACCAAACCGCCTAGATGGAGGCTCTTCATGCATACGTCTGCCAGGATAGAGTATTCAGGGCTAGAGCATTCAAGGTGCAACAGAACTTCTCTCGTACAGCTGAAGGCGTTATTACGTCGTGGTAAATACTAGGACCTGGGCTCCCCTTCCTGGGAAAAATCAGGAGCGATTCAGACGGATCCGGCAGAGCAATATTCAGACACTTCAGGCCAGAAGAATCCCACAGATTGACCAACCAGCACCAAATAAGGATGTTGCTACCTCTCCGCTGAAGTCGAGCCTTGGGGGTACGATCAGGTCCACGGCGCCGCCGCCCCAGGTCATAAGAATGACGTCATTGTCAGAGGCCGCCGTTTGAACCTCCGGGTCAAACGAGCCAGCGAAGAGCAGGGGGATGAAGCGCGCATCCGCGTACTTGGAGATGTCAATAGAAAAGTCTCTGTACGGACCCTGTAGAACAGGCATTCCGAAATTGTGAATGATTTCGTATTAAGTCTTGGATACATCCTGGAAGCTTTGCGGTATGAAATCGTGGTGCCTCCTGCTGAGCGCCTGAACACTAGCGACGTCCCCACGAACACAAGTCCATTCATGAGGAAGGCAGATGACGAGGACAAGCCTGTGAGCCGCACTCTCTGGTCCACGGAACTGAATCTGTGACAGCCAGGCGCCAATCTGGCGATCCTGCACAAACGTTGCAAGCAATAGACAGGATCCTTGAAAGATTGAAGATGGAGACCTGAATCTGCTTGCAGACCCGACGAAAAGCATAGGTCAATGGGGCATACGGACATTACTGGAGGCTTCCAGAAGCGCAGAGGGTAGCACAAGCTACAAGCGACCCAAGTGTCCTGCTTCGGATGCAATTCACTGAAAGCAGACCCTTCGACCAGGCCACTGTCTTTGAAGCAATGCAGGCAAAACCTGGGCTGTTTCCTGGTGCTTCACCTTGTCTAACACCCTCGATGTGGGGGTTGTCAGCAGCGGATCTTGAGCTCGAAGTCGATCTTGCAGCATGTAGGTCCTTGCCACGTGATTGATGACATCCTATACGGTGCAGAAGGTGGGTATCAAAGACCCTTAAATGTCACACGGTTCAGAACTCTGTCTGTCTGACGCAGTGTTTACTCTGTAGCAGAACGTAGTTACTCCATAACCACCTGACGTGATTAATCCCCACAACCACTCCTCGACACAAGATACTTTCCGCTCTTGGACACGGTCAGCGAAGGCACGAAAGAAGATTCGCACATTGAAGTGCGATTTCAGGGGAGCGGCGACCAATCTACTATAGCTACCCAATCTGATTACGTTGAAGTGAGAAAATACCCATGCTTCCTACATCCTAAAAGAGAAGCGCAAACCCAAACAGGGAACGCTTCTTTGACGAAATCCTAAGAGTAGCAAACGAAGCAGCTTCTGGTAAGTTTCCTACAGGTACTAACCATCCATCTCGTTGGCAAAGCTGTGAATCACCTCCAGGGTCGCATACTGTTTAGCCTCCGCCGCAATCACCGCCCTCAAGCCCCCCGGGAAACCAACAGGTGTAATTGCGTCAACCTCCTGCTCAGGGTACTTCCTCTTGCCATCTGTCCAGGGGCGGAGATGCATGCGGTGGGCGACTGGCATGGGCCGCCCTTCCGCTGCCACGACGGGCCCACTCCTGTCGACGCGCCCCCTTCGCCCGCGCATCGTGCTGTCCAATAGCAAATCACGCTCCAAGAAAGACCCGCCAGTAGCCCTGTTCAGTCTGAGGAGGGCCTGCAAAAGGATAACCATGGAGTTGTCTGTCAACCTGAGAGGACACCGATGCAGCAAACACAGCCAAAGGGAGAGGACTGATTTGATCCCTAACAGAAAAAGTGAGCTCTTGTGTTATGCTGAGAAAGACCTGTCGCAAAATGACTCAGGACAACCACATCAGCACAAGCACAAGGAGAAGCTTGACAGAAACAGCCTCGATGTTGGGGTAAAAAAGTGCGAAAGCTGAAGTTGGTGCAATCGACATCCTGCTCATTAGGTGGAGACATAATTCCTACTCTAGCCCAGCGCAGACAGGCAGGCAGTGCTGCAGTCAATTGCATCCCGCTTGTGCTGCTTGCTTTGCGTGAAGGCCTTACTTTCGAAAGCTGGATTATCAGGGTGTCTGCTCAACCACCATCGGCTCGCAATCAAAACTTTTGATCTGACCAGCCTTATCTTGATCTGACCAGCCTTATTCTAAGAAGTGTTGTTTTAACAGAAACCTTGGCAAGATCCTGCCAAAACCAGGAGGTAATGGTTCGATCCTGCCCGTGAGCTCAAAATTACTTGCTATTGAAAAACAGCGCCTAAACAAGCGAAAGCCAGTGGGCTTATGGGCCTAAGATGACAAATGTTAGAAGAAGTTGCTCGGTGATCCATTTGCTAAAGATCTGATGCCTCCTGCTCTCTGTTTAGATTCATATGACATCAGAAAGTGGACAGCCAGTACATTACAAAATCTTGTGTCCCTACCTGCGTCATGCTGCGGTCACTGTCCACCTGGCTAAGTGTTTCCACATCCCGCCGGAGCACCTCGTAGCGTGCAATGCCCTCATCCCCCGTGTACCTATGTCCGTCCTGCAGGTCCCAAAAGTGGACCACATACTTCCTTGCCTCCTCGACCGACTCGTCCAGGTCGATTAGGTATTGCCCTCCGTCGATCAGCTTGTCAAGGCCCGCCTGGCCAAAGACTTTGACCATTTCCGCGACGTTGCCGGGTCTCACAATCATGATTCTTTTTGGCAGATTGATTGCTTGCTCCACTTTCGATCGCAGGAGGTCACTATTCAAAAAGCGCGCCCAATCAGCTGGCCGCATTCGGAGGAATTCCTGAGGATCTAGAATTTTGAGGGGGGAGTAGGCGACACTGGCGCGGTCAACTATGGCACCAAACTCTTCGGTACTCATCCCACTGTGCACTTCGTGGAATGAGGAGACTGGGAGCCCTGCAACGGAAAAACACCCTGTTAATGTTGCTTCAGAATAAGCAGCTTTCACCATTCTCAGATTCAGTCTGGTAGTGCTTCTGCTCCACTCAGCTTCACCACTAGCACCCGTCAATATTCTTTAGATACAACCTCCCTAGTCTTTGCCTTCTAGGACTAAGAAATGCTCATCAAGTGACAACAAGAGCAACCATTCACCTGGAGTTGTTACCATGCCATTGGCTGCGAGACTTTGGATTGAAAGGGGCTTGATAGGACCAACCCACATGAAGCACTTGAGAATCTCAATTGATCCTGGACTGGCTGGTACACAACACTTGGAAACACTCAATGCTGTGCTCTGGTTGTGTCCAGCTTATTCCCACAGAAGTCGGCTAAATTCTTTTCGATCCTTGCATGCAGGCTTGAAGGGATCTTGTGAACATCGACATACGAAAGGCAGCACCAATCAAATAAGCAACAACAAGAACTCCTGAGACTGGACTGAGAAGCGACTCCAAGCTCATCTTACTTCGCACAAGGTCTTCCACATAGCTGTAGACCCGAGCTTGCGTGGTGGTGTCCAGGCCCCAGGATTTCAAATCACTGACGCGTAGCTGATACATGTTATTGCCAGCCAAGCCCGCATTCTCGACCTTCTCCTTCAGAGACAAAACCCCTGTCTTTTGAACCAGGTAATCCCCTAGCTCAGAACTTGACCATGTGGCAGGATCCCCAAGGTCTGGGCTCAAGATCGCGCGAGGCCCAAACCCTCCTGCCTTTGAACTTTTCAGAAAACCTCCTGTATGCTGAAAATGGGATGGCTTGGACCCTAGCGCCAGAACGAGGGTCGGAGGTGTGAGAGGGCCGCGCGGGATTTGTGAGCTGTAAGACACACGAGAGTGTAGCTCTCGGAGATTCCGGGCAGCATCCACCTGTGATCGGGGTGCAGTGACCCTCTGCAAGCTAGGCAAGCCCCCGAAGCTCACGCTTGCGGCAGCCATTGCCGCTTGCGTCGCAGCGGCATCTGCCCTAGGTCGGTGTATCGTGCAGCTCTCATGCAGCGCGCTGCCTCGTGCACTGGCTGGGTACTCCCAACTCCCACTCGAGCGAGGTCTCGCTGCGGCGACCTCGAGTCAAGTGGGACCTCGTGGCACAGGCGACACGGTGCAGGTGAGGCGTTAATGGTGTTTTATGGCCTGTGGGAACGGTTATTTCCCATGTTGGATCTGCGAATTTGATGGTCTTGACTCGACACTTTCTTCTACATATACCTTAACCTTGTCAGAACCAATTATAACTGGTCATTTTAACCGCTTTTACCAAGGGTTAGGTCTAGGCTCAAAACAACCCAATTTGTCCAAACAAGGTTAGCTTTACTAGGTTAAATACGTATCGCACATACCAGTTATAAGCGGTTCTGAGAACCCACCTACCTCCCTAACAGCACAGCCCTAAAGGCCTCGCTCCACAGCCTCGCCGGCACGGCTATGGACAACTTGGCGTCGTCCACCCTGCTCAAGTCGATATTGCAGACTTCTTCGTCAATCCAAAGCTGGTGTTGCACGTTGATCATCCTGCTGGATCGAGGCGACGCCCGGCAGATCTCAGCGGCTTCCGGCAATGGCGAGCAAGGGCTCGAGCAGGAAGAGCAAGGGCCAGCCTGAGTAGCAGCGGGCCTGAGCCGCACAATGGGCTGGCAGGCTGCAGCTGTGAAGGCTGCCTGAGGATGGCAGAAACCAGCAGCCGCATGGCCGACCGGGATCCTTTCAATGTCCGCTTTTCTCAGATGCGGCAGAAGTTGGAAAAGGTGAGATCTTCCTCAATCATCGTCAGACCCGGCCGCCATGGCTCCGCCGGATAATCTCAATGATAAGGCAAGGATAGAGACCAATCAAGGTGGCTCGGAGGACCTTGGTGGAAGAGAACGATGATTGTACACGCTGCCAAGCGGCACGACCCATCTTTGTATCACGGTATGGTTGCCACAACATTTGCTTGATACC
Organism: Klebsormidium nitens; assembly: GCA_000708835.1. Classification (NCBI taxonomy): domain Eukaryota; kingdom Viridiplantae; phylum Streptophyta; class Klebsormidiophyceae; order Klebsormidiales; family Klebsormidiaceae; genus Klebsormidium; species Klebsormidium nitens. Next base: position 7,442 of record DF237780.1, on the reverse strand, counting down.
TTGAGGGGATTAGGAGTTGTTTGAGAGGATGGGTGATTGGAATCGACGCCTTTTTGTTGGTGCAACAATTCTGATTTGTGGGCAGTCCGTCAGACAGGACTGCCAAGTGATGATCTTTGATGTTGCTTTGCGAGACTTTTATGTAGTGTTTTGATAGGTTTGAGAAGGGCCTCCTGTCCTTGCTTAGTTTGCAATGTTTGGTGATCATATTGGTATATAAAGGGCGGGAACGAGGACTGTTTTGACATGTTCTCTTTTCTGTTTTCTGGTTTATGAGAAATCTGGAATGCCAGTAGGACCGCTGTTTGACGCCTTTGAGGTAGGGTTTTTAGTGAGATTTGGACCAAGATGATTGGTAGGAGAACTGTATGCCTCGATCCTTTAGTTACGAGAGCTTCTTCACGCGGGACGGGACCATAGTAGAAGCTTTTTGCTGGATCATCAATTCTGATTTTCTGCATCGGCAATGCAGAGCAGCAGATTGGCTTGTGCCGTGACACCTTGCCTCGTTGTTTTGGGACTCTTAAAACGTGCTTGAGGGCAGCCCATACAAGGACAGCAGAGCCACTGATTGGGTGATTGTCCCTGAGGGGTTCGGACGTGAGGCACAAGCAACCTGGGATTTCTTTTTTGTTCGCGGTAGATTCTTCGTTATCTGTTTGAGTCGAGCGCGGCGGTGAATTTTCGAATTACCGCCGGCGAGTCGTACGGCGGTTTTGGGTTCAGTGTAAAATTTCGGGACTTAGCCGTTTTCGGAGGTCAAAGTCGCCCGGACACGGGGCAAAAGTCAAAATCTGGCCGAAAAGCTACCATAAGTCGGTCGAAAAAAATATTTGGACCAAACCCTCCGGTCAATCTCTTGTATACGCCCACTACATTGTCCGGCCGGTTGTCAAATAGCGCACTACGATTTGCCCGGGGCCCGCAAGATACGGGGCTGTTCATCCAGCGGGGCCACGTCAAATGTACGGAATTGAACTGGCCAATGAAACAGGGGTGGTACATTTACCACGTGGGTTGGTATAGGACCGCCGGTCCCGTCAGGCTGTGAGTCTCCGGTCACTAATTCAGCGTAACATCGCCTGCAGACACAGCCAATTCAGCTGCCCGGTGACTTTTATGGTACTACTAGCCTAGGTAGCACCTACTACGAGCCTAGGTAGAACCTAGTGGTAGACTAGGTAGGTACCTTCTGAG
>DF237781.1:0-29737 GCA_000708835.1 Klebsormidium nitens | reverse complement strand
TGATCCGGTGGCATTTCTAGTTCAATACACGTGCTGCTATAGCAAATGCTACAAGAAGTTTTCTCCCAGATTTAATTTTCAAGGACTTTCAGATCTGACGTCGAAGTATGGAAAAGGTAACGCGGCACACCCACCTCGTGTTTTGCCACCATTCAGGGCACACTACCAACAACTTTGACCGTTTCAGTGACGAACTTCGGAAGTCTTAGCTAAAAAGCGGCTGTTTGCAAGGGTACGTCCGATTTTATATACAGAATATGCCACTGGCATATTGGCAGATTGCTCTCAAACGCGGCTGGCATATGGCATATCGTCTGAAAATCGGGTTGGCATATGGCATATTGAAGTCGGAATATGCCTGGTCCTGGCCGAAAAATTGTATCATTTTCCTTGTTTTTATGGCGGTTGTCGGCTTGTCAAGAGCTCGTATGCCGCATCCATGCACTTTTATGTATATTAGGGTGACAAAATAGGCCAAAAGGGCCTCGGGTTGTCGCCTTTCCTTGTTTTAATACACTTTACAGGCGTTTTAAAACGTTTTGCTGTTTTATTTGTTTTATAAAACGGGCTATTTTGAAGTCCGCCTAACCCGCAGATACATGTATTAAGATTTTGGCGTTTTTTAATGTTTTAAAACCGTTTTACTTTTTGTGAGGGGGGCCAAATTTCAAAACGAGTAGTGTTTTAGAAACTATAGACGAAGGGCTATACGATGGTCAAAAACAAAACATTGGATGCATTTGTTTTTCCGTCGTTTTGGATGAAGGCAAAATAAAAACGCCCTCTATTTTAAAACCGGAGTTGCCACCCCGTGGCCACGAGAAGCGTATGCCTTTTTCAATGGCTATGGCGCAATTGAAAAGAGGCCATGATGCATGCAGACCCGCACAAGGCGCTGTCAAAGTCCTCTTAAGGGCCAACTATGTATGATTCACCTAAGGCCCACGGCCCGCGGCGAGCCCGCGACTACGCGTTCCACAATATAATGATGCAGTTCGACTGAATGGGCCGGCCGGCCGCCGCCTTCTACCTCGGGTGGCAACTCCTGTTTTAAAACTACAACGTGGTCGGATTAAAACACGGGTATTTTCTTACTTTGGCGATTTTAAAACGTTTTAAAAATTGTTTTAAAACGCCATTTGTTAACGTTTTGAGGGTTTTCGGTATACCTTTTCCTTGTTTTTTTGACCCGTTCGCTTGAATACAAGCTTGCATGGGCTCTTCCACGCATCGAACGATTGAAATTATTCGAAAAAACAATCAAAACTTATGAAGTGTTAATTCATTTCAAAACAACTTGCCATTTTAAAAACGCGTAATTTCAAGATGGGATCTTACCCGACCACATCTACAAGCGCATTTTTCTGTTTTAAATTGTTTAAAGTCGTTTTAAAATGGAGGGGGGGGTGTAAATTTTGAAAACAAGATAGGTTTTAGAGGTTTGTCGACATGGCGGATCCAATGGATGTGAATAAAACTGGAAAATCCACTCAAATGTACTGATTTTGGTGAATAAAATCTTCAAAACCAAACCTCTTTTAAAACAGGACCTGCCACCCCGTGCCTTCTACAGGCACCGCCGCGTCGCCGCAATGATGAATCTCAGTTCCAGGCCGCGCTCGTTGGTATACGTGGTCGATCAGGACGATGAGGACACGTCTGTTTGCATCAAGGGGCCGCTAGCTGGCAAAACTTGGGGCCAGCCGGGTGCGTAGGTTCATTGTCGAGTCGACTAGCGCGGCCCGCAGCTAATATGAAACTTTTGACAAGTTTGATACATGACATTGATGGAAGTACAACAGCTGGTCGACTGCTTTAGCGACTGAATTTGCAATTTGGGGCTTTGAACGCCACGCATGCACCTTGTTTGGTTTGTGACCCGCGCACAACATTATCATGATTGGTGCAAGTGAGTGCATACGGTGGTCAATCCGCATGCTAGGTCACTGGCGCACGGATAGAAAACGTGTCTTGACACTGATATGCTTTAAGTGGCGACATATATGACTAAATCTAAGGTATACAAAAGTAACATACCAATATAGATAGTGAGTCCGCTGGTGCGTTTGACATGCAGCGCGCACAGTCTGTGTCCCGAGGCTGTACCCATGTCTGCGATAGCTCAAAAAGTTTAAGGTTTACAATTCGTATAATTGGTCGAATATTGAGAGCGGCCAGGCTCTCAAGATCGCTCTCAAGATCCGACCAATCAAACAAAGTTTTCACAGGTCAATCAGCACAGCTTTCAGGAAGGCCATTTGCAGCCCGATCCAAAGAACGCTGCTATGTACAAAACCCAGACTACGCCACTGAGCTTCTCAGAGCTGGACAAGCACCTGCTCTATCAACCTCTGCACTGTGATCCCTGCCGTTCTTGCCCACAACCTAAGCTGCGCTCGCCAGCCTCGACCTACCAGCCTGAGCACAGGCACATTCTAAAGCTGCACTTTGGAGCCTCCCCCAGGCGCTCTATGCTCCGTCAGCCTTCCCGCTATCCTTTGGGTGAAACTTCAAAGACACACTGTTGATACAGTGCCGTTGACCGGTGGGCCGTGGCCCGTCGTTGAAAACGTGGCCTAAGTGGGCGCCGCAGACGGCGCACGTGACTTCCGTTCGAGGCATGAACGGAATCGACCAGTCGGAGTGTTCGTCGACGTTGTTGCCAATCTTGTCGTAGAAAGAGGGCCACCCGGTGCCGCTGTCAAACTTCGTTTCGGAACTGCAAAGGCGAAAGGCATCGGAACCGATCAAGACAATGCAAGATACATTTGTCAGAGTTTGAAGTTTCTGAGTCTGTCAAAAGCCGGCTTAGAGGGAATTCTCGCAAATTGCAACCAGTTTGAGGGTCTCAAGACGACTGAGGCGAAAGATGAAAAGCGAGGACCCCACTTCAGGGCTAGCTAGTCAAAGTGCTGTTCCAAAATTGTGTAACATTTGGCCAAATGGACCCGTCAAAACCAAACTTCCTGCAAATCGAGTCGCCGAGGGCGGTTTTCCCTTGCTTTTTAAGGGGAGACAAAAAGCTTGAACAGTTCCTGGACGCTTTTACGCACGGCCACCGGACCGTCTGCCGAACTATCCATCATGATTCGAATATCTGATGTATTCTTGCTTCGACCTGGACAACTGCTGCAAACCCAATGTAAGCAGCAATCCTCGGGAGCCAGCCGCTTGAGACGAAGTGAGTAGTCCCGACTCGGACTTGATGTGCACGGAAAACAACCAAGCATCGTCAGAAGAACCGTCAGCATGTCACCACCATGCTTGCTACTTCACACGTGGCTCACCTATAGAGCGGTGTATCGCAACAGATGCAGCTGTACACACCGGCCTCCTTGTTGTTCCAATAGCGCCTGCAAGACAGATGGGATGAAGTTACGTCAATAAGGAGGAAAAGCTCACTTGCCGCAGCAAACCCGACACAAAGCGGCCCTTCGAAAACTTGGGTACGAGCTTAAGCCCAAAGCACGGCTTTTGACTTGGAATCTCTTAGTGCCTGGCTAACCGTACTAGGCGCCTGTCATATGAAATAGGTCTCGACCTTTTCGGAACTCAGGACCTCAGGAGATTAACAGTTAGAAAATCGACGCTCCAGAGAACTGAAGACCTATCTCTAGATAACACAACGCCGCACGAAATACAAGCCTGAAGGCTAGCTTGCATCACTTTGAGAAAAACCTGTGCATGTCTGTTGGCAGACGCTTCCTGCAGTTCTTTTGTAAAAAGACATTCAAGGATCGTCATATATGACGTAAAAACCCCGAAGTACAACGGGCTTCTTGTGGCAGGCGATGCTTTTAACAACGTAGATGCAGCACTTACCCTGTGAACGCCCGCTCCGTTCCTTTCTTCCTTGCAACATAAAACTCCTCCTTCGTCAAGCGCTTCTGCCACTCTGCTTCACTGACTTTAGCAAACTCCGCTGCAAAAGAAAGGAGACTAAGATCAGCAACAAGACCCAGTCTCACCAGAATATGATCGCTTAACATGGTAAGACTTCAAGCGAAATTTGCCACTACAAACCGTGATCTTCGAGTCATCGGACAGTATGATAAAAATTTTCTTGCCAGACGTAGTAGTATGGTACGGATGGCGCTTGGAGCGACACGATCATGCACAATACAGACTCGACCTTCAAAGCCAAGTGGGAAAGCACAAAGATGCTGCTTTCTCCAAGAATTAAAGGAAATTGCTGCAAGAGAATAGCAACTCACAGGCGCCAGTTTTCTTTGTGAGTTGGGGCTCAACCCCACAAAACGACCACTTCCTCCAAGCAAGAATCAAGAACAGGAAGGCGACCGAGACAAGCAGTCGAGTGGGCCATGATGAGCGCCCAGCTTTGCGGCCTAAAAAGAAAGAAACCTCTAATCAAATTCTGTATGATCACTGATACTCTTTGCAACAGAGCCTGCTTAATACAACAATTCAGGAAGCACAACCAACGCCAAAATCAGTAATCTGATTTCTAATCAGGGGCCATTGTGTCAAGTCCTCTGCCTGGTATCACCAAAGAAACACCACACAAGTGGTGAGAGTTTCTGAAACTGTAAACCTAACGAAGTGGAGACCAGATTAGAGCCAGCTGTTTCCTTTCGGAAGAAGAAAAGCCCTTCTGTGCTGAAACGAACGCCGATTGCAGATGCAAACCTTTAATCCAGGGCCTTCAACAAGCTATCCACTAAGTTACATGTCACTGCAGCAGGCGTTCTATACCTTGACCACCAATATCTCGAACATACGTCTCTTTATAAGGAAGATGCCAAACACATCTCTTACGTCCTCACAGGGAAGAGGTTTCAAAACTTCAAACCTTTTGAAGAGTAGATTGAGATGTTCAGACAAAAAACTTATGAGCCCCCAACTTTGGAACACTCGACAACGGGCTGTGCCGCAGAACTCCATTACAGAACGACCATGGTTCAAAGCTCTGCCCATCCACTTTCATGACAAGGACGCCCCACTTTACCCAATGTTTACTTGCTTGACTGCTGATGCTGTTGGTCTGATGAGTCAGCTTACTCCAATGATAAAAACCTTCAAGTCGAAGCATCAGTCACTTGCATCAGAAAGCATAAAGGCAAAACCTGAAGAGGTATGCTTTCAACACGCACCTGCCCGTGGGTTTGCAGACACGTCAGCATTGCCTGACTGCGCACGCGTACCACTTGCGCCACATGCGTTGCCCATCCTTTCTAGATGCAATCGCTTGTGTCCTAGGTCCCGGAAGCTCAGCAGCCGGCGTGCTGAAAGGAAGAACCCTTGGCTGCGCTCTCCCAAAACGGCACCTGCTTTTCGGCTTTGAGTCGCAGCGCTTGTCTCAAGGTGAGCGAGGGAGTTCGGGAAGACTGTGTGCTGGGAGAGGATGCTTCTCGCCATCGGTGAACTTCGCAACAGAGATGATCCGGTCCTGCAAAATGTCTCAAGCCTCAAGGGCAGCTGAAGACCAGGTGGAGCACCTAGCTGGCAACTTCAAGGAACGAGGAGAGGAAGCAGCCTACGTAGACTCTAGACTCGAGAGTGCGATCTTCGCAGGCTGCTCCTTCGCAGGCTGGAATGACCCGTTCGATAAGATCTGACGCTTCAACATGGTCGACGTAAGCATCTTTGACGTCGTGCGATTAGAAGGCGAGCTCATCGACGGCCAAGTCCATCGTTGAGTTTCTGGTCGCAGCCCCTGTCGAAACCCTACTACGGTAACTAGGGTTTCGAGCTAGCTGAGCTAGCTGAGCCCCACAGGGTCACTCACAACAAAACCCTAAAATGCAGGTTTCAAGGTCTTCCTTCTCTTGTCTCAACTTCTCTTGATCAGCTCGGCAGCCCAAAATCTGCATATGCAGGGAAGGCAAAAGGGAGCCCATCACATGCGCTGTGACAATTGCCTTTATGATAGCTCGTCCTCCCCCGTAAGCTCTTGCTGGTGCTCTTTTCTTAATTTTCTCGTGAGCCCTCGCAAATTAAGTTTTGACACTGTGAAGAACGATTGATTTCCCAGCTACTGATCCGTACCACAAACAAAAGTCTTGATCTCCCGTGCAAAGTAAAGTCGGGGTCATCAACGCGCACGCCATAAGAAGGAGGGCAACCAGCTCCTGCTGATCCAAAATGATGGACAGCTTGTTCCGGAGGCGCAGCGACCCCCCCGCCCAGCCTTCTTCCAGCACCCCTCCTTATGCTCAGCCAGTCTCCAGTAGCTCTTACGCTCCGCCGAGCTCCTCTCATTCCCAGGGACAGCAGGTGTTTGGCCCACCCCACGCCCGGCCAGTGCCCTATACCTCGTCTGGAAGCGTTCCTTATGCGCAGCCGGTCGGCAGCTATGGGGCGTCGTCTCTCTATCCTAGGGTTTCGGTGGGGCCCACTCCGGTCATGCCAAATGCTGGGCCATCTTCGTCAGGCCAGATGCTTACTGGTAGGGTGGCAAGTGTTGATCGGCTTTGATCCACGCGGAGGTCATCTTCCGCGTGGTCTGACAGAGAGGATGGCTTCATGTTGGACATGTTTTCTAGGACATAAGATGGCCATGAGTTGTGCTCGATGGAGTTGAGTTTTTCCTTGTGGAGATCCTGCATGCTCCAGGGGAGAACAATTGATCTGACTTGCCTTCGTCCTCAACGGCCGTTAAGCTTGGATGCTCAATTGAATGCTTGTACTTCAGGATCTCATTGGATTCTCCTGCATTCTCAAACCTTCTGACCTTATCGACCCCCATTCTTTTGCAGCTGCCAACGGTGGCATTCGGGTGACTATTAAGCCAGCATACAGGGTTGCGCCTGCGGTGAGGACTCCTCTCATTTAAGCAAGGTCAAAGCTTAGAATGAGACTGAGCAAGTACTTCTGTCTGTGGACTTCTTCCAATGGTAGTCAAGTGGTTAAGTTCCCCCCTTCCAATGGTAGTCAAGTGGTTCCCCCCTGGTGTGTGTTCCCCCCTGGTGTGTGAACGTCGGCGGACACTTGTCAACTGACTTCTGAATGCTCTGAAAAATGAAGTTTAAAGAAGCAATGCATTGGAGAAGGCCAGCCGCCCTTTTCTCTTCAGTCTTACAAGAACGTGCTGAGATCATCAAACCCACAAATGGAACGATGCTGCAGTTGACTGCTCTTCAAGGGGGGATTGTACCCTATTCTAAGAAGATTCCGAGCAAACGCCAACTAGCAGCGCGACCCGCCAGTGCTGTGTCATTTCTTAGATTGGACTTCTTCAATTACAAGTTCTCAGCTCGACCCCCACGTTCTCACGTACAGGTCCAGCTGTCCCCCCAGAACATCGATGTGCCCCGCAGCACTTTCATGTTCGATTTCGACCTGGAACGAAAGATTATCGAAGAAGCGGAGCGAGGAAATTGGGAGCGGAGCGCCCGGGCTGTAGACCATTCGCACTCAAACGGGATTGTTTCTACGGTATGCTCATACATTGCATTTTCGGGAAGGACGATTGCTGGACTTGAATTTGAATCGAGGAAAGGGTAGATAAAGAGTGCTGGGGCATAAGTCGCTTTGATTACGTGCTTTCAGCTAGATTCTTCAGGAGCTTGCATCTGGAGTCGATGCATGGGGCAGGCCGCGATCCACAATCAAAGAACTTCCTTGATCTACCGTGACTGCTTTGATGATTTTGAGCGAACTGCCTTGCTCTTGTAAGTCGGTCTAAAAATTTGTCCCGTCTTCTCTGAGCACTTTCCCAGCTACAGATTTTCAGGCGCCGGTCAGATGGATTTTGTTGGAAGGATTCGTGTGGGTCTTCGAAAACCATCTCTGGCCGCAGACGTCTTCTCCTGGCACAAGGAGCTGCGTCGAAAGTGACTCGATACAGATGTCTCGACTAGACCCGGTAACCCCTTTCGCCAAGCCTTGTGTTACTGCAATGCGGAAGTGCCACGAGCGTGGGACTCGACTTGGCGCGGGGCAAGCCCTCTTCGTTCAAACGGTAGCCCTTACCGAGTGTCTGACATACCCATTTTCCTTTACAGTCTAACCTACATGAAGACCCTGTCGTCAGTAAGTACGTGGCTACGGGCTTGCCTCGGGATGCCGTCCAACTAGCGGTGGCCACTTTTGGGGATGTACAGAATAAGGTTCGTCTGCCTAACCTCGTGCGCTTCTGCTAGCCATCCTATGTTGTTTCCCCAACGCTTTTTGGCCATACGTGTCCAGTGTCTTGGTAATGGCTTACATGGCGCTTTTCTTTACCTGATTGAAGCACGGGGCCATAGACCAACTTTGTCAGAGTTGATTGCGCATGGTTTTACCACATCAAACAGCGCTGGTCTCATCTCTCAACGCTTTGCTAATCAAAGATAATGCGAGATAAGTGTTTGGACTGAGCCCTTGTTGTTGGTTGATCTCTTGACGCTAGTGAGGTACCTTCGAAAGTTGTGCCTCAAACAATATCCACAGAAGTTCCTGAAATTCTCATGCACTCTGAACAACTCTGTTCAACGACGGTACCCGACTTGGCAGCTTTAGCAATCTTGTCGACTTTCGCAACTCAAGAACGGTTTCCTCTTGCAGGTCTTGGATTTTTGCTCGCACTTCGGGGTGATGAAAGAAATGGGGTTTGCGCCCGAAGCAATAAGCGGCGCCCTGGCTATGTTCGACAATGATAGAGATAAGGCCATAGCTCAGTTGGCCGGAGGATAGTTCTGTTGCTTTGAGATAGCTTCCGTAAACGAAAGAATTTACTTTGGTTACATTTTTCTGTAAATCAGTGCATATATAACCAGCATCAAGCTTGACCGGCGAGTTGTTTGTGCACTCTGGCGCAGCTTATCTGCAAGCTGTTCGATTTGATAAGCCTAGTGCTTCAGTTCCTGCATGGCACTCCGACTCATTGAGCGGCGATGCCACGGGGTACAAGATCTAGGCACAATAAGCTGCCTTCGTATACTCCGTGCTGCGTGGGCCATGTGCTCATATATGATTCGGGCCGTCCGCACATGATCACGTTGCAACCTTGAGCTGCAGGGTCGATCATACATGCGCTCGCATGCTAGCTCGATCAGCAGCAGGAGGCCTGCATATAGACATGGTAACCATGAACATTCAGTTTACTTTTGTTATAGCTGTCAGTGTACAGTGATCTTTGAGACAATACGCCAGCTGGCGGCCCGGGCCCGCGCGTGCATCATTGGCAAGCGTAGCTTGACTTACAGGTAAGTTGTACTAAACGGTTAATGATAACTTAGTGATGATAGATCGATGCATATAGAAGTCTCATGCAGGCTGTCGACATGCCATTGGAGCCGTACATCTTGGAGAATGGGCAGATTATTGCATGATCAAAATATCACTCTAAAATCGGTCGAAACCGTCGCGACTGGACTCAGTCCTGAAGCCGAACCCTCGTAAGCAATGTATGTACAGAACCTTCATAGCATAAGAAGTAATCGTATGTACTAAATTCACTGATCTATGAGGAGCCTGGGCTTGATATCCACTGAACTCGGTTCAAGCTCACGAACTCACAAACCTGTCATTGAATCTTTCATCGCCTATCCGACATTGGTCTGTCTTTCCAAGAATGTTGTACCGGTTCTCCGCAACAAGCTTGTAGAAGGCGTCTCTAACAAGCCTGCAAACAGCCAAACACGATCAGGGTCAGATTGAATGCAGTGCAAATTTATTGGATTACTCGTCATGAAAACGGGGCCGTCAAGCAACATGAATCGAACTGTTTGAAACTTCTCAAATCCACTCCCGGCTAAGCTACTTCATATAAAAGTAGACTTCTACAGATCCTGTCACCCATCAAGCACGTCTCGAATCCTGGCTCCTCAACAATTTAGGGCCAATATTGCAATCTGCCTTCTAACAACATTCAAGCAGAACATCCTACGCATACACTGCCACTTAGGTCACGAGCACATGCATCGACAGATACAAAGAAGCGCGGAAGTTCAGAAGACAGAAACAGTAAATCTCGGCTTACCCAGGCGCAACCATGCCCAGTTTTCCGAGCACGCCAAAAGGGCTCCGGCAGATATTGGGCAATCCGTAGGATGGCTTCTGAGTGGGTGTAAGACCTGCAGGATAGTGATCGAAGGCCAATTGCTTTCTCGGGATTCATGGGGGGAAGCTCGATGTCGAATATAGTGGAAAGTAGAAGTTGACCTTTAAGAGACCGCTGCAAACAATACTGGAGGAGATTGGAGAAACAAGAGACGAGCGGTTCATATGGCAATCTGTCTATACTGCCCCTCGGGGCTTTGAATATCTGACTCGTTAGAACGCCTGTGCTAGATGTATCATCCAAGTTTCCCCTACCCATGGCCTGTAAAAAGACATGGAACAATAACGGGGCTCCAACACTAATAGTCCAATCCAAGTTGCCCCGATGAGGGTGCGCACTTGTCAGGGTTTTAAGGATACCATGTTCGAAATTGACTACTAGCTTTTCCGATGAGCAGTGATTTTACTTCCCTCCAAAGACATTAGCACAATCCGACCACTGATAACCCACAAAGGCAAGGGTAAGAAGCACCTGTCAGGCTCTAACACGGCAATATTGACTTGCAGTTCACCAACCAAAACTTCCTGGTCAAGCGGATCTTGCGAGGAGCCCAAACGGACTCAGACCACCACCAACTGAGCATAATCTGCCTTTTTTATTGCAAGGAGGGAAAACATACCTGTCCGGCTCTATCAAGACGATGCTGGAGATATCCTCTGGAGCCCGGCCAGCCCGCTGCAGCAGAGCCCTCCCGGCGTCACTTTGGAGAGCGGCAAACCGCAACTTGCTGCGGTGGGCAAGAACGTCCAGATCAGAAAGGGTGTGTAAAAGAAACTCAAGATAGCAATCTTGAAATGCAATATCTGGCCTACATTTAGTGGTTGCCTTTTGTCATGATTTTGAGGAGAGATGCCTCCTGTATGAACAAGCACTTTCAGCTCAATGATCCGCCACAGAATGCACCCTTTTCGATGTCGATTCAAAGCCCCTCAGTCTGGCTACATGGCAGGGGAGCTGTCTAACAGGAACCGGACCATGGAGAAGTGGTGTGATTGGCCCAATCTTGACAACAAATAATCAGAAACGGACCCTGATTTGCAGTTCTTTCAATCACCTGCAAAAGTGGATTGTAGTGAAGGGCTAGCAGATGCAGCTGAGGAGGAGAAACTCAAGAAACTCACCCCTGAGGGTCGTTGTCCAGCATGAAGTTCACACCACCATTGCAAAAGTTGCAAACTCCTGCAAGATCCATTTTCGCATGTCAGTGATTGTGAGGAGCACTCTCACATGCAGCAATTGGAAAGGCAATGGGTGTAACCGAAGTCTTGAAGCGGTCACAGACTTCAGGCATTGAGTCGGCCCCGTTTGAGGTTTTCGCTAAAATGGTCACCCTGACCAGACTATAAGAAGAGAGTCTCCCATGACTCCTCTCCTCTGTGCTTTCATCCTGGTGTGACATACTTCACCTCAATCTGCCCCTCATGGATCGAACTCGAGAGGCCATCAGCATATCTCCTAACGGAAAGAAGCACTTCAGAAGGGGCTGAAAGGAGGCTTGAGACAGAATCACGAAGAGGATATGTCCACTTTGTTTGGACTTTGCAGTTGCACTCTCACCATCAAAGAGAATGATTGGCCTCTTGTCAGCCGCAAAATACCGAGCGCCCGCACTTTGGTCTTGCCGTTGACTATCCTGTAACGACGGGGACAGCGCCTTTGAAGCAGCCCCTCTAACGCACACTGACCTATACGGTGGTATGAAAGTCTGTGCTATTTGGGGCGCCCTCTCTAACCGATCGGTGTCCCGAAGCTTCAAACCCGCTCCAGATTGCGAGCTGACATTCTGGCTAGAAAGTTTGGTTGAATTTCGGGGGAGCTGAAAAGTGCAGAATGATCTAGGGCCACGAGTCCTCAGGTGATATGCGGAAAGTCGTTCTAGCGAGGCGCAGAACCGGCCTGTTGTCTTGCCCCACACGGCCGTGTGGGAACCCATCGCCCTTGGAAACAGGTATGCAAGATGTGCTTTCTGGAACTTTAAAGTGCAATGCTGCTGAAAGGGGACTGAAAGCCTAAAAGATTCCAGTCGTCAACCTTTGCACTGTTGGCAGTGTTGCCAAGGAGACGTCAAACGCCGAGGAAATGTGTTGCACAAGTTCCACGATATCTAAAATGTATTCCAACACATTGTGGGGCATGGTCGCCATAGAGTCTTTTGAAAGTGGCCGGGAAACCATCCTGAGCCCGGGAATTTTGTTGTTTACACCGGATGTGAAGCCCCCGGCTGTCTCTCCCGGCCATCAATGATGCTCAACTCTAGCGACCACCTTTGTGCTCTTGCACTCCCTTCGTGTCAACAAACAGGGTGCCAAAATAAATCAAGTGGAGCATTGCCATTGGTAAATGTGGAAACAGCGAGCTGTACAGGGCGCCCTTCAGGCTTCAATGCTTCTTTCGAAAGCGGGCAAACTCTGACAGCCTTCAGGTGAACTGTGCTCCTGGCTTGTTCAACGAGATTGGTGCGTTTAGGAGGGCTTTGTCTAGCGGTATATCATCCCTTCAATCTTCGAGTTGAAGGTTCATTGAGGTTATTCTCCTTTGATAACATTTTCTAGAAAGACGATTAATACCACTCTTCTGCGACCGCGGGAAACAGCGGCTGAAGGGATAATTGAGTTGGCGTGACTGCACTGCGAGAAACCAGGACCCGAGAAACCAGGAAAGGCGGAAGCAGGAAAGGAAGGGGTCGAAACGGAAGGATACATATAAGAACAGGGTTTGGGTAAGCTGTCAGAATGGCGGCTGTTGGTGCCGTCGCCGACACGGCGATGGCGGTCCGGGAGAAGCTGCAGGGAAAAGTGTCTACGGTCAAAGTAAGAAGATACTGGCCGGGGAAGAGGCCAGATTGGGCGACTGAGGCTGACGATGGTAAGGTGTCTCCTGACTTAGCGTGCTAGTTTTCGGTCGTTTCTGGCGCTGCAGGCTGGTTGCATTGAATGCTTCGTAAGAAGCTGGAGAGCTTGTCATTGTGAAGCCTTGATGCAGATCAGCCTGGGCTTTATTCGCCGGCGGCTCCTTATGAAGTTCCTCCCAGCTCTTAGGGTTTTGAGGCGGTATCTTGCTGAGAATGGCAATCGCTTCTCAAGCGTTGACGCTGATTGGACCATTTGCTGCTCTTGTTGAAAAAATGGTTAGGTGTCAGCTACAGTGCAGTTGCACTGGAATCGGAGCTATGTACAATGCTCCAAATTTTGGTCTTGCGATGGAGAGATGGCTGCGCAGCGGATTTTCTGAAGTCCCCTTGTTTTTGGGCCCACTACCACAATAGGTCTTCACGTGCATAAGCTTGCTTGGAAGTGGCGGGTGTATTTGTCAAAGAAGTAACGACGCATTACTCAGCTTCGCTCGGCCTTGTCTTTGCAGCGGATGACCTGGTTCCGAAGCAGCAAGTCAAGACAGGGTTTGATCGCCCTACTGCCAGGTACGCAGGTTTCTTCACCCGCCATCTTTGTTTTGCAAAGGTTTCTCAAGGCTTTGTGCCACTTTTCTGGTTTTGCAGGGGAATAGGAGGCCCCACGTAGGCTAGGTATGCGTTCGACTGTGTTTCTTTTTCCCCAGAAAGTTAGTACTGCCTTTCAGTCTGTCAGATTTTGTATTTCTCTGCCTCATGAGGTTTTGCACTGCTGCAGATGTTCATCAGTCTTTGTCCTGCAATTTATGTCCGTCTGCAATTTGTACTAGTTGGCCACCAGCGTGAGCATAGCCGCATTGCAACCCTGGCAACTGGGAGTTTTTTGCTGGGAAGATGCGCGGCCACGAGTCGAAGCGGGGCCACTACGAGGCCGCCCAGCAGGATTGCGAGAGCACAAAATCCAATCTGTTTCAAGACTGGTAACTTGCGCACTCGACCTTTCGAATCTGTCGTATATCTACCGGGAAGGCACGAGAGGACCCGCCGGCTTGCGGCAAGGCCGTCAGGTGACCGCATCAAGAGGTCACTGAATTTAATGTTTATCTAAAGGAAATCAATGGATATTCGTATAGTTTCTTATAAACCTATGCAGGGAAGATGCGCGGCTACGGAAAGTTGCCGAGTCGCGGCGCGACCGCGAGGAGATAGTCCAGCAGCACCGCAAGATTACAAAGTGAGCCTCAGAACTTCGAATGTACCACGCCCCTAAATCGTCGACCTGAAAATGTGCAGGGAAGACGCACGGTTACGGAGGCTTGCCGAGTCGCGGCGCGACCGCGAGGAGGCGGTCCAGCAGCACCGTGAGATTCGTGCCGCGGAGGTCGTGACGACGCGCCGGCAGGAAGAGCACGAGAAGGAAGCGCAGCGGAAAGCGGAGCAAGAGGAGGAAGAAGACGAGGAGAAGATCGAGGAGCGGCGGAGGCGGATACGAGAACGCGCGCTGCAGAGGCGGGAGGAGGAGGAGGTGTTGCCACAGGAAGAAGAGGTTAGTGGGGGAATCAATATCTGCTTGTCTATTCGACACATCCACCTTCATCCACCGTCAATATTTGCAAGTCATCTATGAGTAGGCCTTCTTCGACGGCTCACGTTGAATGTAGATGTACCTGCTCAATAGAAAGGATGGCGCTTCTTTCGAGTCAACTAATGAGCTCTTTGTCGGAGACCTGGACGGAATCTTGTTGTGAGGGTCCACTGCAGTCGAAGCAGATCTTTTGAAGGTAGGCAAAACAGCTCAGGGGAACGGACGGTGTGAGATTGATGTCAGACTGGCCCATCTTAAAGTGGGCGTCGGGGTATAAAACCGGCTATTTTCGAGCCAATCCGAGTTTCGGCCAACTCACGGTAGCTCAGGTGGATAGCGCGCTCGCCTAAACTTGGCGGAAATATGCTGAGGCCTCGGGTTCGAACCGCGAAGGCCAACATTCTTGACATTTTGCACCTTCCTTTTTGGGACACATGCCTAATAGGACCTGTCGATCGGAGCATACCGGGCACCCGATCCTGCCCAAAATTTTCCATCGGACGGTCAAGAACCAAGATTGGTACTTTGGAGCTGATCGGAAGGCCTGAAAAGCTGCAAAAGTCCACTGTACCGGGTGACCCTGCTCGTGACGTCACTAGGAGTCCGCGGTACTCTTTTGACAAATGGTACGGTCTCATTGGTACCGCGGTACCTCGCGGCGCGCTGGACCTACGAGTCATCGTGACCGCTCATCGGAAGGTGGCCGAATGGACCCGATGGATTTTGAGTCGTCCGATCGGCATTCGACCTGGAAAGGACGTGCACGTCCTACGCCCACTTTAAGGTCAACAGAAGTCCTTTTTTTGATTCCATCTTTGTCACTGCCTGAATCTTGTCCCACGCAGAGAGTTTTAGAGGTCTGAGGTTTAGGCTGCACTGCCATCTGTGCAGGTCAATAGAAGTTCGTTCTTTGCTACGATACACACTACGCAGCTCTTGCCTCGTTCCTCAACCACGGAAAAGAAGTTGATGATTTTCCGAGTACGAGACCGGTTGAATCTGCGGTTCCTCCTTGTTCCGGTGCCCGAATCGTGAGGCGTCCCTTGTTTAGGAAGAAGAGGAGAAAATGTCCAGAATCGTGAGGTCATTTCTCTTTGCCAAAGCGCGGCCTGACTTTGCGCGGCCTGACTTTCGTCTCGTTCTTCGTCTCTTCCTCATCCAGAGCGAAAACGAGTCCGAATCAGTGCGACTGATAGAAGTTTTTCTTTGCGATTGCCTGACTTCTGTCTCGGTTTCCCCACAGGAAGAAGAGGAGGAAGAGTCCGAGTCCGAGTACGAGACCGACTCGGACGACTCAGACGCGGGCCCAAAGCTGCGCAAGCCAATCTTCGTCCCGAAGGCCGAGCGAGAAACCATCGCCGAACGGGAACGCCTAGAAGCCGCGGAAGACGCCCAGGAAGAAGAGCTCAAGAAACGGTTGGAGCAGCGGAAGATCGAGACGAAGCAGATTGTGGTCGAGGTGATTCGGCAAGAAGAGGAGCGGGCGAAGAACCAGGAGGAAGAAGCGGAGGATGTTGAGACGGACGATGAGGTGAATGAAGAAGAGGAGTACGAGGGGTGGAAGGCGCGCGAGCTCGCGCGGATCAAGCGCGACCGGGCGGAGCGCACGGCGTGAGTGCTCCTTTCGCCGTTTTCGCAGGGTTTAGGTTGAGGTGTTTGCCCGCTTCTTTGAGGCACTGCCAAAGCTAGTCTGCCCACGTGCCTGACAGCTTTCATGACGGATCGCGAGTGCTTTTTCCCAGCTTTCACTTATGCCCTTGGTTCTTTTGAACCC
Organism: Klebsormidium nitens; assembly: GCA_000708835.1. Taxonomy (NCBI): domain Eukaryota; kingdom Viridiplantae; phylum Streptophyta; class Klebsormidiophyceae; order Klebsormidiales; family Klebsormidiaceae; genus Klebsormidium; species Klebsormidium nitens. The sequence goes on along the minus strand of DF237781.1, from coordinate 13,527 downwards.
CGTTCTTATCCAACTTGGAGGAAATGGAGGAGTAGCTGGAGAAGCGTTCGCTTTTTTATTTTGCTTTTTCTTGGAGGATGCCCATTTCTTCCTCTCTGAGTTGTGAGTATTTTCGCTCATCACCGGCGCATTCAACCATCAAGTCACTCGTCCAAATCTTGTTTTCAACCCGTAGTCCTGCAGATCTGCGCTCATCACGGCGAATTAGACCCAGTCTTGTACACTTGCTGAATTTGGCCTCGAACCCGTAGTCCTGCAGTCTTGCGAAGGTGGGGAGGAGCCAGTGGAGCGGCGGCTTTTGATATGCTACTATCGCGATATACTTTCAATTCTTATCTTTTGGGGACTAACCCAGCTCTTAACCCCGTTTCAACCTTCTTTAGTTCCCTGACCCTCGTTCGATAACGGCCCTAACCCCCCTCTCCTTAGTTTGGCGAAGGAGAAGGAAGCCTTGGCTTCTTATTCAGCTTCCGTCTCTGTCTATGTTTCCTCATCTCCCTGCAATTGGCTGGATATGCTCATTACTGCGGACTCGAACCACCTTCTCACATGCCTAACCCTGGTTAAGTTTGTGCCTGACCCGTTTCCTCGCACTTCAGCGGGAGAGAAGGAGGGGCTAAAGAAGCGGTAACTCGCGACTCAGCTTCTGTGTGGGAATCACCGTTCCTAGTTTCCCTCTATCAGTAATTGGATTCGCATCTCTCTGCAAAGTAAATGCACTTTGAAACTCGTCCTAACCATCGTCCATAACCCGTTCTTCTGCAGTTTGGCGAAGGAGAAGGAGGAGCTGGAGAAGCTGCGGAGCATGACGGAGGAGGAGCGCGCCGAGTACGAGCGGCGCAACCCCAAGGAGCAGACGCAGAAGACCAAGAAGAAGTGGAAGTTCATGCAAAAGTACTACCATAAGGGCGCCTTCTTCCAGGTAAGGGACTTATTACAGTGACAGGACTTTCATCTGTTCACAGCGATTTTCCAACGTCGCTTCAAATGGTATCACTTAGTTTCCGAAAGCCCGTCGTCCCTTGTAAGTCTTACCATAGGCAAGTAGTGAAGACCAAGAAGAAGTAGAAATTATACTACCACAGGGGCCCCTTCTTCCAGGTATGGGCCTCCTTTAAGGCAAACATCTTTGACGTTTCCGTAAGCTCGCTTCAAAGAGGCGTGCCTCGATTTGCTTGTCGTCCTTTCTGCTTGTCGTCCTTGGAGAGTCTCTCCTCCATGTAGACTTGGTGAAAGTGCTTCCCTGCTCAGTTGTGGTGATGCAAAGCGAAGCACGACGTCAGCTTAAGCGATGATGCAGCGCTCTGGGCTGGGAGATGTCCGACCTTGCAGTTTCGGGAACATTAGCGCAGAAAGCGCGTGATTTCTGATTTTCGAAGCAGGTCACAAGCTTCAAAGACTCCCACTTGCCACGTCTCCGACGATAGGATAGTCTGCCGCCAGCCGCACTGCCAAATCTTGGCACGCCTTTCACCATTCATATAAGACCGCCCAAGTCCTGTCCGTCTGTTACGACCGTTCCATTTGCACATATGCGTGCTCTAGTAACAAGACGGGTATCTGTCCCGTGAACCTATGCTTGAAGAACGCACTTCTGCATTGTCACTCTCTTCCACTCCGTGCCACCGTGTTTCTGCTAAGATGCAGGAGATGCCGGACGACAAAGCACGGCCACGGCTGCACCGGTCAAGATCGCCCTCTTCTTTTCCGGTTCGATTGGGTCTATTCAACGTGCGTTGCAAGCGCATATCCTCACAATGTTTTAACGTCTTTTGATTCTAGTCGTTGTATCTTTTGCGCAGGAGGAGCCGGACGACAAGTTTGGCACAGCGGGCTCGGCCGAGATCTTCCGGCGCGACTTCTCGGAGGCGACGGGCGAGGACAAGCTGGACAAGAGCATCCTGCCCAAGGTCATGCAGGTTAGTAGAGTCAAACTCAGGTTTGAGACGGGTCACAGTCCGGGTCACCTGTGGGGCTGATTTGGGGTGTTCAGGGTGGGTACGGGGCCGAAGCTCGCGAATGTCCCTAGGGTTTGAGTGAGTGCGTTCACCGGTTTCTGACGTGTATCTCCACCGGAAGCATCGACTTGTCTCGATTTCATGTTGACTAAGGAGGGCGCCCGGAGGACAGGTAGGGTTGGTTTGGGGTTAGGGTGGGTGCGGGTGTGGGTGCGTAGCGTGTTAATTTTGGATTTTAATTTTTAATTTGTTTCTGTTCCCGAGCACTGTCCTTAGTCAACATGCACTTAGTCAACATGAATCGAGAAGTATGAAGCGTCGTGCGATCTGTAGCGGCTCGACGTTCAGATGATTGATTGATCGAAGGGCGCTGTTTTGAGTTTGCCCGAAGTCGGCGCCACGTTGTCAAACTATCGGCCCCACGAGACCAGGCTTCATTGTGCAGAGACGGCCGCAAATTACGTGGTTAGACGCTTTCTGCGATGTTAATCTGAGATTGGAAGTCGCATGCAGGTCAAGCACTTTGGCGCGCAGGGCGTACGAAGTGGACCCACCTCGTGGAGTTCTTGTGTAGCTCAACCTGGCTTAACCCAAACTGAAATCCGTTTTCCATGCAGGTCAAGCACTTCGGGCGCGCGGGACGCACGAAATGGACGCATCTCGTGGACCAGGACACGACGGAGTGGGACACGCCTTGGACCACCAACGACTTGCTGCGCGCAAAGTACAATCAGAAGATGGCGGCGATGGCGCGGCCGATCGAGAAGCCGAAGGGGAGCAAAAAGCTGAAGGACTGGGAGGAGCCGCAGCGGCGGTATGGTTGAGGCTCGGGGTCTGGTATGTCGGTGTTGCTTGTACATATAAGTCGGGCGATGAGAGTGTGAAGGCACAGGCGTGGTTGTCCGGGCCTCCTTCTCTAAGCACGTAGTTTGCCTGCTCTCTTGCTTCAATCCGTAGTCAATGTCCGACGGCCCCAACTTATGGTGCTCGATGTGCAATGGGAAAGGGGATGATCATGGCGACTCTCTAAGTGGAAAGCAGTGTATACTGCATGATGAAATCATAGTTCAATTCATCTTGCTACGATGATGGCAATGGTTGGAATGCAGTGACCACCGGACTCGACTCACATTGGTTCGAGCACGGCGGCCGCGCTGGCCGCCCCCATGTCATATGACATGGCTCAGCGGCTCACGAGGCGTAGAGGCCACCCACTAGCCGCGTGGCAATGATTCCGTCCATTTTGTCCAACTAAGATGCGCTCAGTAAGCATCACCGAAATGGCCTAGAGGCGGCTAGCTGCCGGACGTACTAACTCGCCGACAGCAACCTGGCCCGGCCCGCCCCTAGATAGCTGAGTCCGGCCCGCTCTGCTAAGACGGTCGGACTGCATCGTTGCGCACCTCCGGCAAATTAGTCGAAATCATGGGCGCATCAGGCTGCATGCATTCCGGGCTAACCGTTAGCCCGGAATGCATATTTGGTGTTGAACACCAAATATGAGTCACTCGCATGCTGTGCCACCACAAATGGGCCTGTCATAGTTACCTGGCCCGGCCCATGGGGTCTGATCCGGGCACGACGGTAAGTTGCAGTTTACCATTATATGCACGCACTAAGGAGTCAGCTTTACAGTCTGTGCACTGAAGTGGCAGTCCCCCCGGCCGCCCGATACACTATAAGCCCAAGACAGAAGACGAGAAATAAGTAGGAGCCCGGGCGGCCTTCGTTGGACTCAGCTCCCAGCGAATGCCCGTGGCGCTTCGGCCATGGCTCAGATTGTAAATGTACATGATCAGAAGGTACATGCTGTGGCGCTACGTACATATTAGTGACTAGGTGCTACAGTGAGACTGTATTTAGGACTCCGATCTGAATTCAAATGGCTTTGTAGATTGCTTTCATTTCCTACGTCATGGACGTTCAGCCTTTCTTAGCGGCAGAGCATCAGCTTAGCGGTCTTGATTTCAGTTTCTCCAACTGATTGTGAGAGCGCGTCACTAAGTGAGCAGCCTGATCTACTTTACGAGAAAGACTCAAAAGCTCTGAAGCGGCCACCGAGATGAGCTGATCAGCTGTCGTCAGGCTCGAGGAGAGCTGCAAAAAGGCAGGGAAGCACACAATAGCTTGCACTGGTGAGCTTGCTTGCTCAGACCGGCTGGGACGCAAATGGAGCATACGTGGGTCCTATCAACTCAGGCGAGCTTCATGAGGCTTGAAGAAAAGTAGACACTACAAAGCTGGACACCTCCTCTATAAAAGAGTTCCGGAAGAGAGGCACAATCAACGAAGCAGCCACAGACTGGGGCGTTACAGTTGTGAACGCTTCTGCCTAATCAGAAAGCACTACTGTGCCGCTGGCGTACAAGATTAGGCAACGTGAAATAGACATAATGTACTGGTTCAGACACTCCGAATCTTTAGATTGGTACTTTAAATAGTAAAACTGCAGAGCTACCCATTCTTCCGATTTAAAGAGCTACAATGGACTGCGAACCCTGGATACTTGAAACCCAGAGAATACATTGGTTCGAAGTTTCGGGTAGAGTGGATAATATAAAGTGTAGAACAAGTACACGGACCCAAAGAACGAATCAGTCACTTGGAACCAAAACTGCACAGTCTTTTTCAAGATAAAGCCCGCTTTTCAAGCTTCCAGTATCACTCTACTCGTCCACATCAGGAAGCAGGATATACCGCGAACCGGGCTCGCTCAATGTCGGCCTATCTATGGGGTCCAGCACTCACAAACTACACTAGCGGAACTGGTTACTTCCGGTAACCCGGTTCACTCTGTTCATTAAACCCCCTGCTTTTCGGTAGCAGAACCGGGCTTGCTAACATCTGCGAACAACGAGTCGAAGTGGGGCACACAGCAGCACTTAATATGCGGGGAACCGTGGATTATGCAGCGAGTAGGTGGCAGGCTTAACGGGTCTCAACCATCTGGGTTAGCACAATCTTGAATAGCAGAATATACGAAGTTGGGGTTATTGCTAACCTTCTGGGTGGGCCCTATCCAAGACGTCCCCGGGTTTCGAAGGGAGGAGCTGGTCTCACTCAGCGCACGCTGCAAGCACACGACGGCTACGTTCAAGGCGGTGAACCCCACAAGACGAAATAAAAAAGGCACACTCCCTCCTACCTAGCGTTTCGACTTTTGGTGAAGCCGCTGAACTCGGCCAGAGTAGCAGCCAAAGTAAGTAAAGCGGGGTAAAAGGAAACACCGCAAACAGGACGCCATCAATCGAGCGTGAAGAGATACCTGAAATGCCACGCCTATGATTGGAACGACAGGGGCTGTGCTCAGCAGGAGGGTGTCTGTGTGGAGGTTATTCCAATGTCTACTGATTGTTACGAACTTATTTCCCATCACTTTGATTGCCCAGCTTCCTCTCTGGCTCTGTGAATCCAACCTCAGAAAGTCCTTATCAGTGATGAAAGTGAACCGACAGTCAAGAGGTTCCACCCCAGAAGCGCTATTTGATGACAGCAGTCTTCCCTGTGCATACGGTGCTAAAACTCTGCTCTGCAGACACTTCGTGCAGCATGCTTGCGACACTGTACACTCATAAAAGTCTCCATTTTTGCTTGGAACTCTCTTCAATAGAACAGACAAGAACACCCCAAAATGAGCATTAGCTCAGAACAGAAGACGGATGATGAACATACTTCAAACCGTGCCTCCAGGGTCCCGGTCCCACCAGATTCTCGGTCTCGTGCACCTGCACAAATTTTCTAAGTATGTAATCATACAGCCTCGTTTCAGCAATAGCATACGAGTTGGTTGCACTCTGCTAGCAAAGACACACCTGGTTGCGGGGCAAGTGTGATTTCTACCAACATATTTGGCCAGCGACAATCCGGCCTTCACAATGGAGTTATATTCTGCCAGCGACTGGCTGAGACTTTTTGGTCAAGCTGCCACTTGCAGACTTACGCAAAGAAAAACCAGGAATCTAGCAAGAATCATTGGCAGATTACAGGTTACGCAGCTACCAGCTCCAAAGCTGCTCTCAACTCGGAGAGCAGCAATGCATTAGCTCATCCATCAAATCATGCATCAGGCAATCCGTAGCTCATCCATAAGCAAATTCCGAACTCCGTTGGCGCCGACCCTCAAGCTCCTGTACCCAGAACTTTGCAGGGGACTATATACAGTCCAATGACGTGCATTTCCTCATTTTAAAGCTCTGCCTGGATTGCTGCCAAACACCAATAAAATGCAACTCTCTGCAACAGCTCTTGAATGCAGGCAGGAGAGAAAGTTCTCAACGTCTCCCACCTTCAAGCTGCTCAGCATTCGGAGGGGCTCCCCCTGCTACGTCCTCTCCCGCCAGATCCTCCAACATCTCGCCTAGGGTGAGCAGCGGTCGGGCTGCGCCCCCGTGCCGGAAAGGTAACATGCCGTCCTCTTCAATTGCCAACAATCAAACTGTACCGGACTGTTGAGTTGGTCCAACCTGTTCCCTGTTCTCTTCCAGACGCTCCTGATGACTTCTCTTGGACACAAACTGTGCGCCTGCCGGCAGCAGCCCTATAGCTGGATATGAATTGTGATAGCTTTCACTGCCTGCATGGCTGGGCCCGCTTGTTCTCGCGGCCGCGCTGGCGTGGGGATGAAATTTGGATGGACATTCCATTTCATTTTACAACTGGGACGAAGTCAAAGCCATAAGCTTATGGCGCTTAAGTGCAAAACCGGCATCACGGTCTTGAGCAAACGGCGCCCAAATTTCCCCGTAGAAAAGACTGCGGGTGTGACGTTCCTAGTAACGTCGGTCAGATACGGCGGAGACTGCGGACTGCAATGAATGTTCGAATTTCGAAACCACCTGTACAAAAACATCGATCTTCAATTGTGAATGTGCATGAGCCGAATGCCGCCCGCCATCTGTCTGCCATATGGACGCAGGGCTTCAACGCACATTTGATACCACCTCATCAATGACATCATGTCGACAGGCCATCTGCAGTTGACGCGAAAGTTGCGAACCAATGGATCCATAATGTCAGACTGACCGGCGGGTGCGAGCTTTTAGGTCCGCTTTTAGGCGTTGAAATTCATGGCATGGAAGCTGTCCATTGAACGGGTCAACAGCGTCAACGCACGAAGTTTGGTTCAGGATTTTCGATCAGCATGAACTGCAAGTTAGGCCTATGTTTGGAATGGTAGATAGAGAGCCCAAAAAGTGTTTCAACAGCGTCAACGCATGGAGTCGACGTCAGAACACGTAAAGTTTCTGATCAACAGCGTCAACGTATAACGCGCCTGCTGCATGCGCGTATGGATCCGACGGCAGACTGACGCGGACTGACAATGACATTTGAGAACCCTGCCTCTATATATCTTCGAAAACCGGTCAGGGCTTATCCTGGCAACTGGCAACACGGAGGCAAGAGTAGACGTCGAACACCACCCTGGTAGTACCCTAACGTCGAAGCGGCTTGCCGAGCTATTCAAGTCCCTTCAGAACCTTCCAGCAGCTTGACTTCAGTGTTCTGTCAGCTGGCGCTGGTCGCCTTGTTTTCCTCAAGAGGGGTTTAAAAGCTTCATTCAGTCGAATCGTCTTGGCAACCGTCGTTTTGAAGAACCGAGTAGTACTTACTCGAACGTCTATCACTTCCAAGGAGGCGCACAAGCTCGCCTCACAAAGCCGTCTGCGGCGGCGCAGCTGATCAGTACCGGCGCATCTGACTAGCTTCGAAGTTGCTCCGCACTGCTTCAAAACATACCTAACCAAAGCGATCGGCCCGGCCTCGCTTCCTGAAAATCTCTTATCCACTGGGCTCCTGAAGCGTTTTCCTTTGCCGTCAAGCGCCTACTTCTTCATTACATGGCAAAGCGCCAGACTGTAACGATGGCCAACGGCACCGCTTTGCCGCAGCTCGCGGCGCTCGCGCTCGCCGTGCTGACGTCATTCTGGATGCTCAACGGAGTAGCGCAGCCGGCGCTGGCGCACCGGACGCTCAAGCCCTCTTCCGGGCACGTCGGCGACTTCGAAACAGACAACATGGGAAACCCCGTGAACCACTACGCGTGCGGTTTCTATGACAATACGGACCTGAGGGACGCGGGGCTGGCACACCAGCCGTGCTATGGGGTGGACGGTTCCATCCAGTTTTGCTGGTGAGTCACTAGAAAGCTGGTCATGGTCATGATTATGGTCTTCAGTTTCAAACCAGGTAAGTTTTACTGGTGATTCGTTCTAACAGGAAGATGCAAAAATGGTGGACGTTTTCGTATGTTCGAACCAGAAATTCTTGCAGGAAGCTGCTGCATAGACAGCGGACGTTTTAGTATGTTTGACCCAGAAGGTACATAAACTAAAACATGCTTGTAACGACCGGCGACTTTCTAAGACGAAAGTCCTATAAAACGATAACTAGAACAGGGGAAGTGGATTCAGTGCAACAGCCTACAAGATACAGAACTTTGACACTGACGGTCATGAACAGCCCACCTTGTAAAACTACGTCTTGGGGACGACAATTTCCTCCAACTTTACTGTAAGTGTTGACGTGCTGCGGATTAGTCAGGGTACCGATCTACTCAATTTAATCCCGGTGTGCCTTAAACTGGTCCTTGACAAGCGGGTGGGGCTAGCCTGGTGTTTAGGAGGAGTTGAGGTCCAAATTGCATAGTCCAACCCCAACCAGCTTTACAGCAACCCTGCCCCTCTTGCCCGACGGAGCCTCGTTTTGTATGGAAAAGCGAGGTCATTGAACAGCGAAGATCGCAAGCTTCTTTTTTCACTTTTGCAGCCTTTCCGGAAGCTCCAAGTGCTCTTGCCCCGCGGCTGCCGGGTACAACGTCGGCTGCTTCAACTATGTAAGCATCCAACCCCGCCGCGACAGTGCAATTTCACACCTGCCGCAGGCCGGAATATTTGTTAGCTGTGACGATTATGAGGAGATGCATCCTACGTGATCAGGTGCTTGTCGACATCTCAGTCGCCACGCCGACTTGAAGCGGGCAAGATAGGAGAAGATCCACTTCCTGGTTTGAAAAGTTTCATGCTATACTAGCTGCTGGAGCGTCGGACCCACACAACGCGTGCTCTGAAAGTTGTTACGAACTAGTTGGGGTGCATCTGTAGTGGGTACGTCAAAGTACTTGCGAAGGACCTTGAAAGGTTACGTCTCTTTTGGTACACTAAGTCCGCGACACCTGTCAATGCCTATCTCAGATTCTTCCGTGCGCTGTCCGTTTGCAAATGTTTCCTCATGTCGAAAGCAACTTTAGCGGAACCTCGACATCGTCCAAGCCGGACAAATCCGCCCTTTAATTTCTCCAACTTGGATAGCTTTACTCTTTCGTCATTGTCCGAAGACCGTCGAGAAAACCTGCTACCCTTCTGGCTTCTGCTGACGTCACTTCCTCCACCGCTGACGTCAGGAGGACGGCAACAGCTTGAACGCCAACACCGGGGAGGAGTGCGGCTACTTCCTCCCAGAAGAGGCGTCCACGCGGCGCGGGCTAGCCGATAGCGTCTGCGTCTGCCCATCGAATGACCTGTGTACTCGCACGTTCGACCAGAGTTATAATGCCAACACTCTCCGGTGCCAGCCATCTGGGACCAACGGCTCGCCGCAGCGCTGCGAATATGACAAGTATACGGGGGTGATCCAGGCGAATAAGACGTGCTGCCCGTATACTGCTTCGTGCTAATGTGTCACGAACCTCGCTGGTTGCTGCTCACCAGTGGAGGTCGCGGTCAAAGTGATCCGCAATAAGAAGGGTACCTTAGTTGACAGTCAACGGGACACCATTGCTACGTGTATATCAGAATAGAGTCAATATCTTCGTGACTAATGTAACAGGTCGTGAAGAGTGCATATACAGTAGTTATAGTCCGTAGGGTTACTAAATCGTAGCAGACTGGCTTAGAAATCTTCCATACTCTTCGTCGGACAAGTTGTAATCTACATTATTGGAAACGGTATAACATGTAAGCTTGGTTAAGATAGAACACGCCCGATATATGTAGCCTTCTCCTTCTGTCAATTAGCACAGGCTTCAACCCCGTCAAGGGACAACGTTGTCCAGTCATTATAGCTGGACCAATTTAAAGAGAAGCTCTTAAGAGCAAACGTACAAGCTACGTATGCGTAGCTCGTTTCGTACGTATATGCGCTGCCAGGGCTTCCTTGGACTGCCAAATGATCGGGCTAAACATATTCGCAGTTATGTATCAAATCCGCTTGATTCTCACAGGCGGCGCATGCCAGTCGTCCGATTGCGAGCTCGCAGAGTCGTGTTGTTTCTACCCGCCGGCTTTGGTACATATACCTGAACGGCTCTTATTGAGTGGCAGCTGGCAGACGGAGTTACTTGTGGAAGACATTTATTCGTAGATTTGAGACTCAGTGCACGTATTTCGAGATAGTTCCTAAAGGCCCCTTTGGTTCAGCTTTCTTTCAGTTATTTCTCGGCCAAAGTACCGGAACTCCGAAGTGGTCGAGGTGCGGTGAAAGCCGCACCTGTCATATCCTGCGAGGAACGGAACACAATCGCCAACGGGGCATTGGTCCCAAAGACGTTCGACGGAATCCATTGATTATGGCATTGATCATCTTTTGAATTGGATTATGATAGAACACGACCGGCACATTCTTTACAGTTTCAATTTTCTTTTGAAGTAGCAATCTTTCCCATAAGCTGATAGCCAAATACTGGTGCAAAGCTTTGAGTTTTTATCAGATCTGCCCCTTGGAGAACCCTCAAAATGCCGGCCAGTGATTCAGGACCACGGTTGTTCATATCAAACACGATTCAAACTGCGAAACAATCAGGAGACAATCCTAGTATTCCAGTTCTGCTGGCCCTTTGATGGGCGTTCAAAGGTAAAAGCGGTGAAAAGTGATTCAGATCCTCCCTCCAGCTCTGGGGGATTCTAGACTATCAGCTCTTCTGACAAGCGAGCGTCCCAGACCGCACCGAAGACTCTCGCGCAGTATCGCCGCATCTTTAGCGGCTGCCTGCGACATTCGACGTCGAGAAAGAGCAGTCTCAAAGCGCGATGGGGCTTCATGATTCAGCCAATTCTGGCCCAATTTCTAGGAGAACCGAAAGATAGAGATATGTATACGTAATGCTGCGGCCTGCCGGTCCTAACGACATTACACGTCGCCGTTCTCAAGAGCCTCCTTTCGAACTGGGCCCCAGCGCTGCGCGCATTTAGCCGTCGCCCTTCCGATATCGCGTGCGCGCATCAAAGACGGTATACGCCGACGAGCGGAACGCGCGCTCCTGACCTGACGATATGACGACCCCGCCTGACTGCAACACTGGCAGCCCATCGAGCGCCGCGAGCTGCGGCAAGATGGTGCCGTTCACCCGTTGGCCATCCTCGAAGTCTGGCGCTTTGCCTTCAGAGCGCCGCGGAGAAAGTCCAAAGGCAAGCACAGGGAAGACGCTTCGAGAGCCCACTGCACAAAGAACCATTTACTAGGCGACGCTGGCCGTCTCTTTGGTGATTACTAGTAACGTCTGAAGCACTGCGAAAAACTTCGAAGCCCAGAGCGTTTTTCCACCTGGCAGCTTCATGCCACGTGGCTCTCGGGACCGCTCCTAGGAACCGGACGGAACGCCTTCAGAAGCGAAGCCCTGGTGATTGACCCGGGCATCACTCTTGAAGGAGTGCCATGTAGCTTCGGTAGAACGGAATATCTTGCGCTCTGCCACGTGGCTGATGCCATCAACAGGACTCGACCGCAGCGCGCCAGGAGAGGCTCCCGCAGGAGTCAGCTGTCTGGAAGAGTGGTCTGATTGGAAGGGGGCCGCGGGGCCAACTGGTCCGTGGATTTCAAGTGGCCAAATGATCGGACCGACCTTACTATTGCCACGTGGCCCATGGAGAAGCGCCCACCGGGACCCGGTGCGTAAGGCAGGGTTGCTGGGGCTTTCAAGAAAGGTCGTCGAGGGGAGGAGGCCGCTGGACCAGGACTATGGCATGGCACGCAGGGCAGACCTGCGCGCGCAGCGTTCCCCCGTTTGGCAATCAGCCGGCAGATAGTCTTAACCCGCGGATGCCGAAATGGCAGAGCAGTGGGCAATTGGGGCAGAGCAGAAGCTAGGTTTGAATGTTTGGTTTGAGGCGACCATGAATCAGATTGGGGCCGGTGAATGTCGCAGAGTTGCCCAGCGTCGAACCGCCGCGGGAGAGTCGACCAGTGCGCTCGGGGAGACTGTGCGTGCGAAGAGAATCGGAAGGTTTGCAGCCAGGCGACATGGGCGGGCAACGGCTTTATAGCTGAGAGTTCGAGGAGAAGAGTCGAAGTAAGAACATTTGCGTATGAGTTGCTCACAAGGTCGTCGAAGCAACTTGTGCGGCAGCCTCTAGTTGCGGAGCGGGACACTGTAACTAGTCTTGCTGAAAAGCCCTCGCGCAAATCTGAGAGTCTTAGTTGCTTGAGGTGTTTCTCGTGATATTCAAAGACCGTCAGACCGGTCATTTGAATGGAGGAGGAAGTTTGTGCATAGGGTGCCCCGTTCGGAAAATACCAAGAACGGATGTGTGGCCCTGGTGAGAAGTGCGTACATTCATTGGCATCCAGGAAAGGATACCGCTTTCTGATTCGGACCCAAAATGGATGATGCAAAGCAGGTTCTTCGGATGCCCTGAGAGTTCTACGAGCCCTGTGTCGTACTGCTCGGAACAATGAGCAGGTTCCTCGAGCACTTTTATTTTACGTCCTAGAGCCATACGCATGTGTTTGAGCTTCGGAGACGCCTTGACAGGAGCAGACAGCAACCAGATGACGGACCGGGAAGGATACGAGTGGTTGGAGGAGGTGAAGAACGAGCTTTGTAGGAGCGGAAAACGAGTTGAGCTGCCGCGCCCTTGATTGGGCACGCCTAGATGCGCTCGAGCGAAGCGCTTCGTTTGCTTACCGAGGTGGTTAGATTACTCTTCTTTCATTTTAAATTCCAACCAATTCAGGGCACGGCTCCTTCTGAGCCGCTCTGTAAGACTGACAAGAAGCTCGGGTGTTCCTGAAGTGTTTCTGTGGTCACGACTGCGGCAGAAAGGGTTCTCTTCTTACGCCACTTAGGAATGTGTTCATGACAGGCCGTGTTCTTACGGATCCAGCATCAGGAAGCACGTGAGGACGTTTCCTGCCAAAGTAAGAAAAGAAACCACAAGAGGAGGTGGGGAAAGGAGTCACGCTTCCTGATCATGTTCGCGAGCAGATACTTGTTAAGTAACTCACTTCGAACCAGCCGTACGTGATTAGTATGGACTGGCCAAAGTGTGCAGATTGCGAGACCTTCCAGCAATCTCAATAGACCTTAGAAAAGGTCGCCTGTATATATGTTTGCAAAAAAGCGAGCACACACTCAATTGAGTAACGAGACTCAAACATCAAAATGATTCAACGTGCGGCAGTTGATGTTGCTATAACGTATCAGCTTCCTGTTAGCCAAGTATTTGACCTCAGTCTGGGCGAACATAGACTTCGCCTCACAGACATAGAATTTCTCCTTCCGAAGAAGATCCAGAACAATACGCAAATGCGCCTGATGTTCTGCCTCCGTTTTTGAGAAGATCAAAATGTCGTCAAT
>DF237783.1:0-29511 GCA_000708835.1 Klebsormidium nitens | reverse complement strand
TAGTATAGAGTTTTCCCTCTCGGATTAAATTGCCAATATGTATGTATGTAAGGCCATACCTGATAAAAGATGCAATATTGTAATGACTTTTGGGAGAAGAGAATATAACAGATTAGTAGTACAAAGTTTTCTCTCTTGGATCAATTTGGCAATATATATGTATGTAAGGCCATACCCGCAAAAGCTGCAATATTGTACTTGAATTTTCGGAGGAGAAGGTAACCTACTTAGGAGTACACTTGCATTGCTTCCGAGTGCCCGGTGATCGGGGACCACTTGGGTCCGCACCCGGCTCCCACTCCAGGTTTCGACCCCTGGTACGACCGTTCCGGACACCTTCACTCTTTTGGTACCGGGGGGGGCTGACGTGGCGCGCTGTGATTCGCCCAGATTTAACACCGAACTTCATATGGCTTGAAGTTCGGACTAAAATGACGTTCGTTAGTTGAGGTTCCTTATCGCATCATTGACTTTTGAGGTGCCGTAGCACTCACTTTTGTCATTGTTATTGTTACCTGATCATATCAAAACGGTGTTGGGTGCAACTGCATATGAAGCTAGGAAGCTTCCATGAAACATGTAGGCAACAATCCAATAACTTATTAGCCACTGTCTCCGAAAGCCATGATCGCTTGGCACTCTCCCTTCGAAAATTCTGCTTTCAGTACCAAGAATGGTAAAAAGCCCGGATGCACTGCCATTACTATCTCCAATTGAGGGATACTTATCGACGCCACTGTACTTCTTGAGTAACTTCTTGAGAGATCCATTTCAACACAAATCCAATTGGAGAACCACAAAGTTGACATGTGGCAGTTCCATCAGAATATGAACGGTTGGGTTTCATAGAGAAGCTCACCAAGACAGTGCTGCACACAACTATTATGATTCAGTTCAAGCCTCGAGCACCATGAACTACACTTAGGCTATTGTTCCTTTCGAGTACCATTTGCTTCAACCTGAACAATTAGCAGAACAAGTGTAATTTAACACGCCGTTTAGCTCCTTGTCCTAGGCGGTGCCCTTTCCTTCGTTTTGCACTTGAGACTCATCTACAGCCTCGGACCTGGGCATGAGAAGGGCTTCAGCGTGAGCCCAATCTTGAAAATCACCCCGAAGTCCTGCAGGAGAAGGACCTGAATCAAGCTTATGAAACACCGAAAAAGTGACGAGTCTGTGTGCCACATTCATCTTTGGCTCTCTTGACTTGAACAAGCAGGAAGGAGTCTGACAACATGCGACAACAAAGCAGCTCAAGCAGCTTGCTCTTCACCATATCCTGGCCTTGAACATTCCACTGAAGTTGTCTGCAATGTTCTCCACAAGTCGGCAACTAGGAGATTTTATATTCGACCAAAAGAAGTCAGCAAGCCTAGGCCATAATTGGGGATGCTCTCCCAAATATGAAGCTGGCGAGATTTGGACACTGAAGAGGCCTTGTCGTCAGTGATTGGTGAAGCATGTTTGCACGAGATTTGAACCTGGAAAGCTCGGCAAGCAATCATCTCCTACAGCGTCCCTCCTTGTTTCGAGAAGACAACTGAGATTTTCTTCCATTCCGTCAGTCCTTATCGCTGTGTTTCAAAAGTTGGACTGCATGCCATAAGGTTGGCATTGTACCTACCAGAGGCCACGGATTGTATGATATCGTCGACCTCACCTAGAGAAGATCTGCCAGGATGCATGAGCTCCAGTCAATCCGGCTTTCGTGGGCACTCAGAAAGCGGCCAACTTTATTCTTGAGGCCGAGCTGGACAATGGCCTCTGCATGGTGCTTCAAGTAGCGTTGTAGGCATGCAAGCGCGTCCACATCCAGCTCGTCAAATGCTCGGGTGGGCACCTTGGCAAGGCTTGGTAGCACGTCTGCAACGAAGTTGGCAACCCAAACTGCGCACAGCCAAAGAAATCTCGATCAGGCTTCCCCTCACAGGAAGAGTGCCTGCGTCCGACCAATCCTAGGAATCCCCTTACGCAAGGAAAGCAGTTGCAGGGTGAACTCAGAGCCGACTCGCTCAAGGCAGCAAAAGACCTCTCAGCGGGGCCCCGGATCGTTATTCCCTAAGAACAAACATTTGATGCTTGTGGGTATACCTGGGTGGTTTACGCTCAGGGCATATGCATACTGTCGCCGGAAATCCTTCTGAGCTTGGAGATGCATACAGTGCAACTTCCAGGGTTGCTGCATGGCACATCCTGCATCAGCATATAAGGAAATTCAAATTCATGAGACATCAAAGAGAGGCACACAGTTTGGCTGCTGGGCAAACGACTAACTTGACACCCAAAAGACCACAAGATGAGGAGTGAAGATTCCACTTCCCAACCATAGTAATTTTTGCACGCCAGAACTAATTCTTAGAACCAATGCAACGAATCCAGACACAACATGCAAACAAACAATACCATCTCCTCCAGCAGAACATCATCAAACGAGGGGAGTGTCTCCAACACAAGCGACAAGAATTTTGCGCTTGCACCAACCTGCGCCTCCTGAACTTTGCGGCATCATCGTCGCTGTGTGCTCCACAAGGAAAGAGTTTGCTTTGTGGACGGTACCAGGAGAGAGGCACAGCTGATCAGGATAGAATACATCGCCTGCAAGGCCCATCAACCTTTGCATGGCTACGTCTGGGTCCAAGCAAAACTGCTCTGGTGGAACAGCCCCTTCTCCAGCCTGAATGCAGTACTCTTCGTAGTCTTGTGGTGTCCGCAGATAGTTTGCTGCCCAGTCTCGACCAACAAGCTGCCCAGGCTGGCCTGAGAAGATAGAAGGAAGGGGAGAGAGGTTGGTTTTCTCACATGCTTTCAGGAACATAACTGCTGCAAAAAAAGAATGCACTGCCGAATGCTCCAAATGCAACAACTGCATGCATACCTTTCCACTAAGGGATATCACTCAGGAGCATCGTCACGTCTTTACTTTTCGAGAGGAGCTCCTGAGCATCTGAGAAGCTTCCGGAGCTCCAGTGCATTCGCACATACGTCAAAGAACCTTTGAGGGAAGCTTTCAAGAAAATGCAGCTTACTTGGATAACTGAAAAAGACCAGCTTGTGCCCCTCCTCCAGAAAATCTGCACATGGAATCTTCCACTTCGACCAGCCTCCGAGCTGGTCCACATTTCTTGCTTGTGCATGCGAAAGATCAGGGGTTGCTCGGGTGGTAGTAAGAGAACGTGTTGGTGAGGAAGGAACATGAAGCTGACGATCGAGCTTGGCACGCTGGAGGCTTGGGATGACTGGCCTGAGTGACACCGTCTGCACAGAATATGAGCCTTCATGAATCTCCCACACACCTCTCAGAGCTGACAATTTGTGCAGGTTGCAGGCAATCTACAGGCAGGCCTACTTGTTCAGAATCATTCACTCCAGGTTCATCACCGAGCATGATCTGCAGCAAGTTCTGAACATGGAGGAGCTGAAGAGAGTTGTTTCATGACAAGTCCTGTGACACAGAACTTACCCCATAGTTGCTGCTTGCAAGCCCAAGATAGACAAGGTTGGAGACACGCAGGGAGCTGCCATGGAGGATGTGGCTCGGCAGGAAGAAGTCAACGATGTTATCTGGTCCGTAAGCAGGAGTTAGCGGAATCATGGTACCACCACCATCAGAGATCGAGGGACCAATGAGAAGGCCACCCATCATCTCCTCATCATACCTGCCCAATGCTGCAAGACGAAGGCACTCTGCCTCATCATCCGTCAGAGTCGACAGATCAAGAGCTGGGGGCACCACAACCCGTCGACTGCCATCGAATTTGTACATGCGCTTGAAGCCAGAGTACCCATGTGAGGGACCGACATAGACTGGCTTCTGCTCATCCAGGTTGTGCACATCTTCTTCGACGTCAGGGCCAGGTTCTGTCTCCTGCAAAGCTATTCCTTCTCCGCTGGACGTGCTTGCTATGCATTCTTCACTGCCCCGTTCCATCATTGTGCTCCTGACTACATAGAATCTAGCTCTAATGCTAGGGTAGTGTCGCCTGTGCAGCGCTTCCTCTGACAGCGAACACTTACGAAAGGTGAGAGTGGATCGGACCGGCCCCTCTATAGGAGTCCGAGGCAAAATGAAGTACATATTAGGTTAGCCCAAAGTCAGAGCAAACCGAACTAGGTCGAAGGGCCTCTATCAAGTGAACAACCCAGCAAACCACTTAGTATTTCGTGCAAGTTGAAGGTCATAAAGCGCCTGGAGAGGTACGGCACGTTTTGGCGTAAAACGACGATACCAAAACCTGAAATGTTTGGGGACTGGCCGGATCGCCGTGGGGGGTATGACTTGGCCCCTTCTGATTGGGCAGAAGTTTAGTCCGAACTTCATTTGGCTTGCTGCTCGATCTCGGTCTCTAGGAGGCTGCCAATTCGCAAATGGTGGCGGGCAGTACTAGTACTAGTAGCCTGTGCTCAATGCGGGTGTGTCGGATAGTATAGGTAGGGCGCTCTGCTAGTGCCAGTGGGGCCCGCATTGCATTGATGGCCTCGCTGGCGACTAGGAAGCAGCCTTTCCTCTCCCCTGCTGCTAGTGTGGGACTGCACCCTCAGGTGCCTGACATCAAGCCATCCGCGCTGGTTCATTTCAGTTGCTGCGCACCTGCACTGCAGCGCATGTTTGCCACCACGAGCAGGCGTCTGCTGAAGCCAGGAGGTTGGGCAGCATTGTACGCGCAGGATCGCTTGGCCCAAGGAGCTCATTGTGTCGGGGAGTATGCGACAGACGCAATGACGCAAATGAGGGGCCAATCACAAGGTGGCGAAATGATGCACAATGCAGGTAAGGCCGTTAGGAACCCCGTTGGACTAGGGAGCCCTTGTGGCCAGGCTGAGGTTGCACCACCCTTGCATTAGAGAAAGTGACAGCAGTGACATCAGCTCTTTGAATCCATATCCCATCTCACCGTACTTCGATGAGATGGGCAGAGAATGCAGAGTTACTCTAAGTGCTGAGGAATGGCAGGGCGCTGATCGCACACTTCCCTGCACGCACCTGACGCTACATTCATTTTAGTGGGGTCAATTTACTGGAAGCAGAGTGTTGTAAAACAACGTGACGCCTCATTTATATGTGTTTTGGCTTAAGAGTCCTTCGACGCCGTTTATAGAGCGACTCTTCTGCGCCCCCTATTGACAGGTGCCATTCTTTTGTCAAAGGCCGTCATCATGATTGCCTTTCTGTTGCTTGCCGCTTGGGGCCTTCCAGGGCACCTTGTTGTTGGGGAAAAGCAAGGATGCTGGCATCCAAAGTTCTGCGGTTGTGTCGGAGTACATCAGTGTAATAGATTTTTGGCTGCTCCATGCAGACACCACTCCAGCAGCGGTGGTTGCCCCTGTTCCCTCCTCCGCTGCCCCCCTGGGCGTTGTCCAGACCGAGCGGGGGACCCAATTCGTAGTGGGGCCCTCGTTCTACAAGCCCGAGAGCACCCCGTCTAGGGACCTGGCGGTGCTTGCTGCGCGGGTGCACCAGCAGCAGACTGGAGCGGGGCTGCGGGTGCTGGATGTCATGAGCGGGTGCGGCGTGCGCGGGGCACGCTACCTGGACCAGGTACTGGGGATACCGTCGAAATGTCAGGTCGCAGACTTCCCATGAAATGGGGCACAGCCTGACCAGAATTGTCGCATTGTGGCAATTGCGAAGCCTGTGCTCTGCGTAATTGCGTACATATAGAAAAAGTAGGCTTGTAGACAGCCACCTTCGGGGGCAGTCGCCACGCTTCTAAGGCTTTCTTATGATCTTTGCACGCAACAACTTGCAATTGGATACATCTCCAGAGTTCGGAAATATGAAAATTTGCAGATTGCGGCCTGGCTAGAATTCTGCCCTTCTTCGCATTCTTGGCAGCACCTCTCGCATAAGGTGACAGTGTCCATAGACTTTGAAGCAAGCTTGTACACTGAAGCCCTTATCACAATAGTCTGCTGCCTGGGACTTACACGTAGTGCAGAGAACGCTGCCGAATGTCCTCGCAGGCGGGCGTGGATTATGTGTGGGCCAACGATGCCTGGGACGAGACGCACGCCCCCCTGGTGGCCAACTTGTCGGCAGCGTCCGGGGACCCTTGGGGGTTCCAGGGCCCGGTTGACGCCTGGCAGATCAGGCAGGCTGCCACCACCTACGCAAGGGCCTCAGAGGAGGGAGGAAGAGCAGAGGCCGAGCTGGCGGAAAGGCAGCGCAGCCATCTGAGGGCGACCACCACTGACGGCGTGCGGGAAGACCCGGAAGGACCAGAAATGGTTGCGGGGGCCGCGCGTAGCATGGGCGGGCTTGGGAAGGACGGAGCTCTCGATTCAAAGGATCGAGAAGGACGGTTTGGGAAACTACGGGGGTACCCAGTTGGTTCTGAAGTTGCGGATGACGGGACCTTGCATAGGGAGCACGTTTTGGGAGGCCCCACTAGTATAGAAGATGGGCACATCGGAAAGGGACATGCACGTCTCAGTGGAGACGTTTCGAAAAGCTGCACAAAAACATCGCCCGAGGGGACAGAAAGTGGGCGGAAACCGCGGTGGCGCGTGTCCCACCTGGAGGCGAGCAAGCTGTTGGGCAGCTGTAACCAGAACGGCGACTTCTACGACATAGTGGACATCGACTCTTTCGGAAGCGACTCGGCGTTCTTGGGGGACGCTCTGCGGGCCGTGCGTTACGGGGGGATGGTCTACGTCACCTCTACCGACGGCTTCGCTCTGGCTGGGGGCCATCGGCCGGCTGCCACGCTGGCAGCGTACGGGTCGTATGCGCGGCCCGTGCCGTTTGGGAACGAGATGGGGCTGCGCATCCTGGTGGGGACCATGGTGAGTACGCGTGCGGGGCTGTGGCGGCTGCTGGAACAAAAGGTATCACGGCCAGTCGACGTGCTCCGCCCTCTTGCACCTCGTGGTCTGAGATTCGAAGACAATTGGGCTTCGCTTCTCAAGCAAGTCATTTGTCCATCAAGATCTCGGTGTAGAAGTGTTCCGACATTGCTTCAATCCATAATAATTGGGCGCCCGTGGGGGTGCCCTCTTACCTCAATTGCCGGGCCTCTGTAGCGTCTTCTACCTCTGAAGCAGCCCCGTGATGATACTGCTCTTGGCCACGTATCGATCGATCGCTGCCCCGCTGCCTCGTCTGTTCGTATTCGTTGCACTGAGGAAGCTCCCTGGGTCATCGCAACACCACGAGTACCACAGAGGGAGAGAAGTAGCACTTCACACTCTTGAATCGGAGAGCCTCAAACAGTCGATTCCGTGGCGGTAGGTGCGCGAGGGTGCGCTACGCGACCTATTGGTGCGGCCCCTGTTTTCGCACTTCGCCCCGCACGGGCCGGTGTTCCGCGCGATGCTGCGGGTGGACAAGCTGAACAAGGGCGACTGGGGCCACGACGACTTCGCCTTCCTGGGGCACTGCTTCGTGTGCGGGCAGACCCGAAAGGCCGCCTGGAAGCAGCTCGGGAACATCACCTGCGCCTGCGCAGGGCCCGAGCATCCAGTGAGTGCCGCGCACTGCTTCTTAAGGGCTGTTCTTCTGCAAGCGGAAACTTTAGAACGCAAGGGTCTGACTCGAAATCCTGGATTCACAGTCTCCAGGTGCAGATCTCGCCGAGTTTGTCGGCGACAAGGGGTTTCGTTCTACAATGAAGGCCGTCCTTCATGCCCTGTCTTCAGTAGCGGAACCTTAGACGGAAGTGTAAACCCTTTCTAGAGAGGTGCAACGTTTGGTACCGGCCTCGTCCGAGCGCAACGTCTCATTGCTAGTGCTGGGCCAGGGCGGTTCACGAGGGAACCACCACGGTTCCACTGCATTCTCCGACAAAAGTGTTTGAATGATTCTGTCCTAGTTTCCTAAGAAAAGTGTTGCTTTTGATACGGGGTTCGTAGAACGGTTGACAGTGGAATACAGTCCAAAGCCCGGCTTCTTCTGACCCTCTTCTTCCTTTCCGCTGTTGCCTCAGCCGCGGCCGATGGCGGTGGTGGGCCCCATGTGGACGGGTCCCCTCCACTGCGCGGCCTTCGTCGACGCAATGGTCGCGGAGAGCGGCCGCCACTCGTGGGCGGAGGGTTTAGCAGAGGGGTACGGGCGGCGGCCCGCGGGGGAGCGGCATCGGCCGAAGGGCAACTCGGTGTACCCCTTCCGCGACCTGCCCGACCTGCTACAGCTCATGCAGGAGGAGACGCAGCCGGGCCTGCCGCCCTTCTTCTACAAGCTCGACGACGTGAGCCGCGTGGGCTTACTTCGCTGTTTCGGCCCAGTTCACTTTATCCTACGGTCCTGATGACAGAATTCCTTCGGGCTGACGCCGGCAGCTGTTAAAATGGTCGTTACGTCTTTGCTGTCTAACGCAGCGACCATACTGTTTGCTTCGAAACTTGAGAGGTGGGCTTTTCTCTGCACAAGCATCCTGCGTGCCTTGGATGAGGTTTGCACCCTGTTCGATGCATCCCCCGACAACTACCCTCCATGCTTTACTTTGCACTTGGTTCTGCGTGTCAAGCTTCGGAATGGGTGTCAAGGATTTAACACTTCGAGCTACGCCCTCTTCCAGCTTCTCCTTCTATCTTTCCAGATTTACAAGCTGGGCAAAGCGTCTCCCGTTAACAAGCTGGAGCTCTGCGCCGAACTACGCAAGGTGCCTCCCCCGAGCCCTCCTTCTTCTTCTTCGCTGCACTTAGCAAGGCATATACGCGCCTTGTGCGTTGGTGCCCTATCTTGGATGCGTTTCGGGCTGGTGGTCTTATGCACGCAAACTCCTCTACCAGAAGGAATGAAGCGAAGCCGGCACGTTGGTATGCTTTAGACACGGCCTGGGGCATCGTTTGACTGACCACACTTGTCCTGGCTTTTTGATACTCGATGAGTCGATGGGCCGTGGCTGATGCTGACGTGCCGCTCCTTGGTGTGCTGCAGGCTGGCTTTGTCGTGTCTCGATCCCAGGTGTCTGCTGGGGCCATCAAGACGAACGCGAGCATTGCGGACTGCATTGAAGCGGCCCGGGTGTGCCACGTGGCAGCCCAAAGGAAGAAAGACCAGAAGCTGGCGGCAAGGCAATGACGCTTTCGCTTCTTGGCGCGCGTTTCGATGCAGGCCCAATCAGAGCGACATAGAACAAAGCCTCGATTTTCTCCACAAAGTGCTGGGACGTCAAACGTCTACCTTTTCAGCGTTGATTTGAAAAGGGGACCGCTGGCCAAGGCTCATGAGTGCACCCTTGTGCATCCGGTTGTATGGTTGGCCGGTTGGGATACAAGACCATTCACCTGCGTCCAACGGACGTGCCTTGAGCACCATTACTGACCAGAAAGTACGGTAGCATGCCATGCTCCCGTCCTGGTGGCCTTACCTTCTTACAATGTTCGGCCGCACTACTGGCAAAAATCTCAAAAATTCAACCCTGCAATATGCAAGTGGGAAACTACACATCACAGTGCGGCGCTTCTCCGCAGCATGGATCAGATCGGTTTCGTATGTTCTCCAATACCGAGACTACCCGCGCTTCCTTGTCCCAGAAGTTGTCAAGTTGTTTGCGGAGGGGCCAATTGTGACCTGGAAAGTGTGGTAAGCTTTTGCGCTGATATCACAGTCGAATGGCGGCCCGCTTTGCACAACTTATAACCGTCCAGATATTGAGACAGCTGGTTGTCCATTTTGAGTGCTATATATACCTAAGGGAATTGATATCGACTCCATGAGCCCATGCACCGTGAATTGCCTGGTCGAGAGCTCAAGCAGTGCACATTGCCCGCGCACCAGTTGATGCAACGCGGGGCATCGATGCACGAGCAACAGTTAATTAATCAGGATTACATGCATGGTATACTGCAGCTTGAGCAATAGTCATTCAGAACCGTTTCTAATTTTGACGGAGGCATGCACCAATCAGCGCAGCGTCCGGCCGTCAAGTGGCCATCTCAATTACACAATCGTCATCATTGCTTTCCTATATGATTCTGTAACTCGGACATGTGGCAGCTGAAGCCTGCCGCAGAGCTGCACGCACTGTGACGTACTGACTACGTAGACGGGGCCCGCCAGCTCATGCACCAAGATGGTGGCACTGACAGCTAGCTGTTTGGAGTGCTCGCAATCATAACGAATGTCGCTCAATGATCATGCACTTCACGTACCTCGTTCTAGGCAAAAGACAGAGTCTTCTTGACACGGAAGACGTGACAAAGCTAAACATCCATATAGGACGTCTTGCATCGCCTTAGCTGGCGCTCTTATGAGCTTCACTTTTGGGTGTGGTGACCAGAATCAACTGCCATTGCACCAGACTTACCCGCGCTCAGCGCCCTGACCTTACACCCAATCTCAGCTCCAAAAGAATAGCTACTCTGCCTGCTCTCAAGATTTGCTATTATTATTATTGTCAAAAAGGCCTTTCCTTGCCGCTTTTAGCAAACACTGCGCTGTACAAGTACTCTTTGAAAGAATAGTAGGCGGCTCGATACCTTTGATCTATCAGCTCATGACTGCGTGCGAGGAACGCGGGGCCCGCTCTATGGGCGTGAGATTCAGGGCCGGCTGTACCTGCCCGGGGGGGCTGGCCGGGGCAGCTGCGCGTACACCAGGCACGCCACGTACACGAAGCAGAAGGCCACCCACGCCAGGGCGGCCCACTCGGGGGACTCCCAGATCTCTTTCTCTCGCCCTGCCAAAAAAAGGGATAGAAGACACCGTTCTTGGTGCTCATGACAAGAACCTTCGCGAACAGACACGTAGACTTGCAAACTGAAGAAATAGAATCAAAACTTGTGCTTTCCGTCGACCGTCTGCTGAGAATCTGATCGGAATGAACGCTGAACTGAACTGACGCGGCCGAGCATACGAGCGGTATAGAGGAGCCAGCAAGCCGACGCAGCGTTGGCATAGAACACGTCCTATCAAAACTGACAAAAGCACACTCCAATTGAAGCTCCTGAAGGGGAGCAACTTAATCCTGCGCAATGGCCTAAAACTGGCACAGACCTCGAGCCGTCGGAAACGCAGCAGGGTGATGCCATTGGCAGGCAGGTTGCGCGGCGGCTGACCTTGCTCGTCGACGGGCCCCAGCTTGGCGAAGCCGAGCGCGTCGGCGAGGCTGCCCGGGGTGGTGTAGCCGCCGTGGCCGTCGAAGATGCGCTGCGCCAGCTGCCGGTTGGCCGCGTCGCTCAGGTGCAAATCGTCCCACCTGCGGCACCGCACCGCCGCCACGACATCAGCAGAATTGCACGCGCCAGACATGCCGGGGTCTGATCTTGAGGGAAGGGAGATCCTCGGAGGGCCGGAACAATACAATCCCAGATGCTGCCTACGGCTGTGTTTGAGCGGCTGCCAAAAAATTGCTTAAGGCCACGGTGTGACGAAGAGTCGGTTTCTAGCTAACAGTATTCAATCTTCTATCTCCTCTCAAATGCGTAAGCACTCTCCACGGTCTATGAAAGCACTGCGGATAAGGCGTCCGCACATTTCTATTGCAGCGAGCCTTTTGATGTCTCACCAGAGATACTTTGCTGGTCGATCGCACACTGTGAACGCCTTGTCCTTGCTGCACTCCCCCGAGCAGCACGGCACCTTGACGTCATCCCAGCCTGGACACGGGGCCGGCCGGGCGTCAGCACAGCTGGCACTGACGATAGGCGCCGGCTTTTGACCAACCGCTCGAATAAGTTCGACGAGAATAGCCATTTCGTATACGCTTCGAGCTGAGAGATTTCCAGATTGTCGGTGAACTTCTATTGACGAAGTAGTAGTTTGACGAGAATCGAGAAAGTGGGCGTACGCGGCTGTGCACATGATCAAATGAAGCTATGTCTATCAAGGTCGCCAGCCGTCACCCTCCGTCAGGGAGACTTGGTTAAGGTTAGCGCTAGTCGCCTGGTCCGGTTGCTGGACGCACTGCCGTCTCCATGATTTGAAAACGCATGGACAGAAGACTTATGGAGTGCGTCCAAGAGAAGGGGCACTCCCGCTTGACGGAAACCGAAGCAACCCCAACAAGCCAGAGTCGCTTTCAAAGCAGCAGGGAAATCCGGGCTCGCACCAGGCGGTCTGAACAACCTGGAATCCCAGCTTTAAATAGCATTTACCGCTCGGAGGCAAAACTCTCATCTTAGCTTGCATAAAAATTCAGTCGTTGACGCGCAGTTGAGAAGCGCACGAGAGCAGAGTCTAGCCCCTGGGTCATTAGCGCGCTGCTCCACCATGTTGAATACTCTCTTCGACGCCTGTTAAGTCCATAATAGCCTTGGGGATCTTAATTAAAGCGACTCCGGAAACGGAAACTGACTCCAAGTCTAGTTCAGTTGCGCTCACCCGCTTTCTCGGCGGCTGCGATGGCCGAGAACACGAACTCGAAAGTATCCACCACAACCACGACCGCCCCCTTCATCCGCTCCCGCAGCCCGTGCGCCGCCGTCTTGAGCATCACATTGTGCTGCAGAAAAGAACTAGAGACTAAGTCGCAGAACGACGAGCGGCTATGAAGCTGTTCATAGGGGTGCAAGCGGCATATCAAAAGCGGCATTCCGTTCCGGGGAACGCCGGATCTTACCAAGAGTAGCCGGTGACTTTCTCTTAACGGAAAACCGTCGATCGCGGAAACTTGGAGGAAGATCAAAGTATAGAACTGCAGTCTATCACTGACTCGGCCGTGGTGGTCGATTGGAAGCTGACTACATCGCGTACGGCACTCCAAAACTTTCACCAGGTTCAAGTGCAAGCTATGGGGAATGTCAGGTCGTTGTGAACATGCAAGTCGTAAGCTGCCAAGCGCCTAAATCTCCGGGGTGTACAGCAATTCACATACTTGAGTCCCTACCTAAGGATTTAGTCTGCCAAAACCTCACGTCGATAAAATAGGATGTGAATAAATGTGCGGCGCTCTGCGGGTGCCCCAAGAAGAAAGCAATTGCGATTGCGAGAATCAAACTCGCAACCAGCGGCGATAGGAACTGCGCCCTACCACTGCGCTATGCGGGACTGCCCCAGGCACAACCGTGTCCAAGGAAATATGAGCAGATGGAAGTTGTGTAGAGGCATGCCCCTTTTAAGCTGATGAGAGAAGGCCGGAAAGAGGAGGTATGAATCCGATTGGGTTTGAAGCGTGCAGATTACCACCAAAGTAACGAGCGTCTATCAAAGCTGATTCAAGCTGTCAACGGCTGCGGTTGCAGGCATCTGTACCGCCAGCCGCTGCTCGACTCTCGCTGAGCCTCACCCCGAGCGCCGCTGAGTCTAGTTTCTCGTCGCACCTGCCGCCCTGGGTGTCGATGCGGCCGCGGTACTTGGGCGTGCAGCCAATAGCGGGGACGCCCAGTAGCAAGAAGCGGCGCAGGCCCAGCGAGTACAGAGACGACACCGCCTCGCTCATCACGCTCACCACCTGAACCGAAGGTCAGAGGGCAAGCGCAATTTGAGGTCAGGGGCGTAAAGAGGGTTCAGCAGGGTGCAACTGTAAAGTTGGGCCCTCATGCTTTCCCTGCCAGCAGAGAAACAGAGGCACATTCAACGGTACTGGTTATTCGAGATAGTGACGATTGAATGTCCGCATGCCAAAGACATTTGAATCAAGAGTAAGGTAAGTGTCAGGGTATGAGCACATGTTACCTGCGTCTCCAGAAACTGGCTGACCGCGCCCTTCTTGCTGGCCGCATGCACGTAATCGTGGCTGCCCACGCTCATCTGCAGGACGAGGGCCCCATTGAAACTGCCGCTAGGTGCACAGGTTTGAGACAGGTGCACCAAATGTAGTGACGCTTCAGGCACCGAGAGCAGGCCGACACACATCCCAGTACGCTTGACCAAAGGCGTGGTCACTCGACAGACACGCCCTTGGGAGCTTGAAAGCCCGAGCCTCCGGGCATCGAATTTACCAAGGAGTGAAGCAGGGATGACCGGAACTTCTCCAACGTTCCTAGACAATCACACTTCTCCCCTACTGTCGATGTTGGTCCTACTTCGACGCTGGAGCCGTGGCTGACCTGACACTGCCCCTGTTCTACTTGGCGAAAAGGGTTCAAAAACGAGAGTCTCTGACATATCTCATGTCCACTGCCTTCATAATATCTAGATTGGAGCCACCGCTCTGCCGTGGGACACAGAGTG
This sequence comes from Klebsormidium nitens, assembly GCA_000708835.1. Taxonomy (NCBI): domain Eukaryota; kingdom Viridiplantae; phylum Streptophyta; class Klebsormidiophyceae; order Klebsormidiales; family Klebsormidiaceae; genus Klebsormidium; species Klebsormidium nitens. Next base: position 15,458 of record DF237783.1, on the reverse strand, counting down.
GCTACTTGGGAAGGCCCACAGAATCGACCGCGGTGGACCCCAGTGGTCAAAGGGATGCGCCACTTGGCTTCTTCTGCCCTAAAACATGCAAGCAATTAGTAAACCTTCCGGAGAAAGACGAATTCACTGCGACTGAATTCCCCTCATCAACTTCGATGCAGCAAGTATCAATCCACAGAACCAATGAAAAGGCCAGATGCAACCTGCTTGATCGAAGTCCTGTTCTTATCCAACACTTCCATGATTCGGGTTTCTATTTTCTTTTCCCTCAGATAAAGATGGAGGTAACAATAAAGATAAAGATAAAGATAAAGCTGCTCAACAAGCGACCCACCACTACCAGAGCATTGGTCACTGTCATGGGCGCCCACGTGCCGTTCTTGACTGCCCACTCAAACGCCGCCACCTGTTCCTCCAGGCTTGACCACCCGGCCGTGGATTGGAGCGCCCCCGCCCCGCACGCCGCATAGCTGATGCCGTGAGCAAGCTGAGCGGCAGACTCAGTCAGAGGAACAGCTGGCAGCACCTCGTTGGCTGCCCGACTGGTGCGGTGGGCATCCGTCACATTTATAAGGGCGGTGACAGCGTACGGTATAAGGTACGGGATGCCCAGCAGGTCCGCTGCAAGCACGAGGACGCAGGCGGTTGCCTTGTGCAAAACAATGTGGTAAACTATTTAGGACAGCACAAGGGACCAATCAATCGTATGTGTAAAGTGGATCCGGTCGTTTGGTGCGAAATTCTCATGTCCAACATCCTGTCGAGGAGGTGAACGGACACGAGTACGTACATACCCATCGCTGCTTTGATGTCCGCAATCTCCAACTGCTGCACCTTGCCACTATCGTCAGCACACATTCGATTGACGCCTTCTGTCAAATTCAGTACTGGGAGTCTGCCAAATTCCGACCTTTACTTCGCACCCACCTAGATGGTCGACCACCAGCTTGCCATCCGAGTAGCGGCCGGTGGGCCTCCCAAACGTGGCCAGCCCATACGGCTTGCTATCCGCCAGCCTGGGTACACCCGGCAGCGCCAGGCAGTTGCCGGTGTCTAGGAGCTCATCGCCAAACGCAAAGACAGCTGGCACCTTGGGCTGGATGGCGCCCACTGCTGGGGTCGCCAGCAGCAGTGGGAAGAGCAAGCAGGGGAGCAAGCCCAGCCTGATCGGGTGGGCCATCAGGCCAGCCCGCAGCACGGGGGAAGATTCCTGACCACAGGGTTGCAGCTTGAACACCCTCACAGCTTACGACCCCAGCCAGATGATCGCAGCTGCGATCACAAATGCGTGGAGAAAGTGCTTGTGACCAGCTGCCCTCGTGTATGCACTCTCAAAGCGAGATCTGGCGCCTTGTGAACGCAATCAACGCAATTGTTTGGACCTCCCACTTCTGAGGCAAGTTGAGAAGGCGAACCCAGCAACCAAGTTTCTGTGCAGAAAAGCTACATTCCAGAATATCAGATGGCCGCTGAAATCAACTGCGACAATCGGCATGAGAACTTATGCTCCACAGCGTGACCCACTCCAAGTCTCCTGCAAGTTGTCTTTTCCAATGAGTCTACAGCGCGCCACAGCTTCTTTGGATGGGGAGTTTGCCACCCTTTTATGACTGTGTAGACATCGCCAGAGGCTGGAAGCTTATCCAGGGCTGCTTTCTGCACCGTCCATGCTCGGCTGAACTAGATCCCTGCCTTCGAATTCAAGGTCACATGCTGGGACTGAGGATTGTCCTAGGCTGCTCGCCTCTATCGGAGCAGTTCACGTTCTCTGACTGTCACTGCCGGTTCCGTTCACAGCCTGACTATCCATTGGCAATTAACGCCAAATATGGAAGCATCTGAATGTTGCACTCAAGGTACAAAGGTGGTGAAAACCGTCGATTACAAGCGTCACCAGCCGTCGCTCGGTTGCGTATCTGGGGGTCACCGCGCTGGAAGCCTGAACAGGACCGCGCTGTGGAGAGCTGACCAGTCCGATCACGGGCGATCTTGCGCAGAGCTCTGATCTTCGAAGAGCGCAAGCCTGCAGCAAGGCTGCAGCCTAGCTTGCTGAGCCGCCCGTGGAGACTGCTGGCACCAGCAAGGGCGAGGAGCCTGCCTTCACAATGGCCTCAATGCAGGAGGGCATGCATGCTGGAGTGAGCAATGGGACGAGCGTGCCCAGTCTGATTGACTTGTGCATCGAGGCAATTCTCAGTGGTGGCTTGTGGAAGTACCAGCGCAGGAGCCTGGAACGGCTGCCTAGCCCCTTTGTGGAGAGGCTCTTCCACCGACTGCTCAGCAGCCGCCAGCTGTCACCGCCCTTGCTAGAGTATGTCACTTGCTGTTCCATATGTGCTCAGCAAACAACACGATTCTGAGGCTGCTGCTGTTGGGTGGTGCCTGCTGATTGCATGAACCTGGCTCTGTTATACACCTTCCATTGGACGAGTAGCTTGGTCACGGACTTTGTCTGAGCACCATGTGGTGATGCAAGTTGTACTCGGTACAGAGACTTCCAAAAGCATGTTTGTACTGATCAGGGCCGGGGTTGGGGACAGCAATATGCATGGGGCGGCGGGGATTCGACCCAGCTTCTGGTCACTAGGTGCCAAGTTACTGTCCTCTGCTGCTCAAGCTGGGCACTTTCCCTCGACACATTCAGAGGGGGCGCCATGATCTTTCAACCGCATGGCTATTCTTGGCAACAAGCTTCCATCTTTCAAAAATTTGCGCAGTTAAGGTTTACTGAGAGGCCAGCTTGCCCCGTCAACTTTTCTAAAGTCCCCTTTCTGCTGCCAGGCTGTTCCAGGCGTGCCTGGAGGAGGTGGACCTCAGCGGCGTGTCTGCGGTGGACGCCACATGGCTGGCCTACGTGGGCGCCTACACGCACCTGCGCAGCCTCAACCTGGCCGCCTGCAAGAACGTGACCGACGCCAGCCTGTGGCACCTTCTGGGTGAGGCCCGATCTCTTGTGGAGGCCTGCGCGCCTAGGCCAGGGCTTGTTTGGTCGCTCTTCATCGAGCGTTTCTTCACTCCAAGACGCTTGATGACACTTGACGGAAACTGATTGTTCTTATGCAGAATGAAGCCCCTACGCAAGATCAGGACGCCACTTGATTGGATATATGGTTTGAGTAGAAAGATTGCGCGCCTGATTGTTAGAGCAGCTGACTGATCTCTTGTAAGTATCCAGCCTTTTGTTGCTAGTCCTTTGCTTTGTATAACCATACCCCCTTTCCGCTAAACAACGTGGTGGGCCGAGCCTACAGAGTTCTCCAGTGCCTTGAAAAGCTTGAAAAGCTTCGCTTCCCAACCTGTCTTGGTTAATTAGAACCAAGCCCCATCGCACCTTTATTGGCCACGTCCCTCCCCAGGCCTCTCCTCCCTGGAGACTCTGAGCCTGGCGCGGTGTTCGCGCGTCACCTTCGTGGGCTTGCGCCACATCCTGCCCATGACCAGCCTGCGGTCCCTGGACATCTCGGAAACAGCGGTCTCACCGGCAGGCGTGAATCAGCTGGGGGTGCGAACGGCTCTGACGGAGCTGCGGGTGGGTGGGATCGCCATTGATGGGACAACGCTGCAGCGGCTCCAGGTAAAGAGCGGCTCCCAGTTTTCTACTCGGATAACATATCGGCGGCAATGTGAAAGATTCCGTAGACTCGTCATAGCAACATGAAGTACGTGTTCACAACTCCTTTTCTAATAGTTGGTGTAAGTCGCATGTGGCTCTGGACATAAACTCGTAGGTACAATTAGGTTGAAAGCACCAGTCTTCCTCGCTTTCCATGCATTTCCTCTCTTTGAGAGGACAGCAGCAGATTGGTCTTTTCACTCTTTGCAGCCCCTGTCCCACTTGCGGCTCCTCCACGCGTGGGGCTCCGCTCTCACCGATTCAGCAGCCGCACTGCTTCCCACACTCTTCCCCTGCCTGGAGAGCCTCAGCCTGGCCTGGACTGACGTCACTCGGCTGCCCACCCTCCCTGCGCTGACGTCACTCGACATGAGCCAGTGCACTGTCGAGACACTTTTCGAGCGCTCTTCAGCCGTCCCTTCCCCTCTGAAAGAGCTGACACTTTTTGGCGCTACCGTGAATGCTGCCGCGGAGTGGCCCGCGCTCCCGCACCTCGCGCGGCTGGACCTGGCTGGCGGCCGGGCCCGCCCCGACTTCTTCTTCTGCGGCCGGTATGCAGCCTCGCTAACCAGCCTCGACCTGAGTAACACGATAGCGGAGGACGGGGGGGGGGGGCTGTGGGGGCTGGTGGCTGCCGCGCAAAGCGGGGGCGCCGTGCTCCCCCTGCGGCGGTTGAAGCTGGTGGGCGGGAAGAGCCTGGACGAAGAGGAGCTGAGCTTGAGGGGGGACCTCTTACTAAGCGGGAAAATGGCGAACCTCGAAGAGCTGGCGGTCACTGGGTGGGATGCGGGCGACCGCGACTGGGCGCGGCTGCCAGCTGTGCTGCCGCGGCTGACGAGTCTGGATCTGCGGGCGGCCCCAGAGCACGGTAGGCTGACGCACTTATGGCGGAGCAGGACTGATTGCTTGGTTGCCTGCAGGAAGGCATAGTATCTCGTAAAATGGAAGAATGGACGACCTTATTTTTTGTTTTTGTTTCAGAAGATGCACGAAGAGCAGTGCACGAATGGTCCCTGAAAACCTGGGCTGTGGGGTCCATTCTGTGAGCGGGTGGTATTTGTCATTCAGCGCAATGATCTCAGCGCCCTTGTTGCCCGTTGAAAGCATCTTGTGCTATTCAGGAAGCGCTCGGCGTGGCTCACTTGAACATCCAGTTTCTCGTTGTCTATCATCAACCAGGTTTTTCAGTACGAATTCAACAATGTGTCCTTGTATAGCTCTGCTGCAACATCTCTTCATTACTCTTCTTCCGGACCAAACTTAGTCACACCCGGAAGCTGTTTTCTCCTTGGAGAGTTCCTTCCGTTTCCATGATTCTTTCCCTCTTCTGCAGACCTCCCCATGGCTGCAATTGGCGCCCTCGCGGTGCTGCCTAGCCTGGTGTCCCTGAGCATCTCTGGAGTGCCATCCGACGACTGTGGGACCGAAATCGCCAAGCATGCGCAAGGTCTGCGGAGTCTCGCTCTCCGAGGCGACTCCATCAGCGACAGCGCCCTGGAACCAATCTCCAGCATGCCACGTGTCCGCAGCCTGGCCATCAGCGGGGGGGTCCTTACCGACGCTGGCGTGGCCCCCCTAGCGAAGATGGACGCGCTACAGCGGCTCGACCTACGCGGGTGCTGGCTGCTGACGTCATCGGGGCTAAAGGAACTCCGCAAGCGGTTCAAAGATCGGCGAGGCCCGAGCGGATTGTCGGTCAAGATTGAGCACGAAAGCCTGCCATTTGCTCCCGACAAGGGGGACGCCGCGAACGATGGCCCGGCTTCTAAGGGGAATCGCAAAAGCGGCGGTTCTTCTAACGTGTGGTTTGGCGTCGGCCCGGGGGGCAGCCGGTCCCCCGGGCAGTTCCGGAAGGCGGGGAAAGGGAAGGGAGAGCAGCGGCAGTCCGCGGACAAGGGGCGCGCCGAGACGAGCAGTCGGAGAGACAGCCGGGGCAGTTCCGTGGGTGAGGGCCCGATCAAGTTTCGACTAGGTAGCGGTACCCCGTGCGACGAGCCTGAGAGCAACGGTGGTGGTGCAACTTTGGGTCTTTTGGTCGACTCCCCTTGCTGAAGCAGCACTGCGTGCGTTTCTCTCCTCTTGTGTTTACATGATTGTGGACTTGTTTGCAGCCGTCTTTCATTAATGCCTGCATTGCGAATATGGATGTATCTTCCATTACACTTTGCATTCTGAACATGTTCCTCTTTTGTGATGACGGTCCACTCCGGTGCTGCGCATAAGTTTGAATCGCGTCCCAAAATTCTTGAAGCCATATTCTGTTGCGCTCCTCTGCAGACGAACGCGTGCGATACAAGCGGGATGATCTCGTCGGTCTCCAAGGGTCTGCAGCTGAAGCAATTGCCGAAGCCTCTTTCTCGGGTTCAGAGCTGCCCGCTCTTCTACGTGTAGGCGTCGGCTCGGCGAAGGATGGAAAGCGCTGGGTGTGAGGACAAGAAGGCACGAGAAAGAGCTTGCGCTGCCTGTGCCGGTAAAGCGGTCTGCCTTCCTGATGACGAGCAGGCAGGAGAAACGCACATGACCCTGTAAATAGAGGGCTTCTGGACAGCGAGATACATGTTGAGGATTCCAGCATTTTCTCCGTCTTCTCCCTTGGATCTTCATTCACCTTCCATATAAACCGCTTCTGCTCGTCACCCGAAAGACGTTGAAGGTGTCTCGACAGCGTTTTGATTGGCCCCTATTGACTACTCAAACTAGGTATCGCCGTCTTCTTGACAGTCACATAAGGACGCACATTTGCAGCGGTAAAGTCAGAAGCGATGGACGAGAGAATACGAATCTGTTCTCATCTGCTCCGCTCTCCTTGTCGGAGTTGCTGGATTTGTAAATAGACCTGAGCAGATCTTTAGCAAGACCCTTGATTGATAGGACTTAAGTGGCACAGAAGTAAGCGGCTGTACCGCGTGCGCAGGGAGCACCGTTCCTTCCTTATGGCTTAACAGCTCTCGCAAGGTGAGATGCTCGTCTGTCCAAAGCTCTCATTGAAGTGTGCTCCCCCGTACGAAGGCAACCTGTCACATGCGAAGCACATGATGAGCAGTAAAGTTGTCTCTTCGTTTTCCGCTTCATCCCATCTGGATCATGTAAGACTGGTGCGCCCAATTCCGGACGATTTTGAATTCGGACGGGCAGACCCGAAATCTAATCTCGGACTCAGTTAACCTGGTCTGCGGCTGCTCGTGCGCGTCGGTTCTCGACGGCGCCTTTAAAAGTACTATTGGGAGACGAGCCACGCGCGACAGCGTTACACACGCGCGTGTGCAGCCGCAGACTGGTTCAGATAGTCCGAGATTAGATTTCGGGTTTGCCCGTCCGAAATTACAATCGTCCGAAATTGGGCGCACCAGTCTTACAGTTGCTCCTTGCATGCGAGGCTTCCGGATTACAGTTGCTCCTTGCATGCACATCGGGGGGCTGCTCATCGATCCTTGCTCTGTATCTCTGCAGCATTTGATGGCCCTGTTGATGGCCCTTTTCGCCTTCTACGTCTCGGTTGCTGGCGGCAACCCACCACCCAAGGGCAGCAGAGTAGTCCCAGCATTTCGAGCAACCTGACCATTTGTGTTAACATGTAGGAATTCTGTGATTGTAGTTAAAGACTCAATCTGATTTGTTGCTTATATATAGCTTTGTCAATTTGTCGAATGTGTCAAGGAAATTGAACAGTCTCCAGATTTAATTGTCGTCGTTCGAAAAGGGTCAACGTTATATTCAATTTTGCCTGGACACATGGTTCATTTCATGCACTTGGCAACTGGCAGCATGTTGTAGTTCATGATTTGTTGCCAACCGTACAATTTATTTCCTTTCTTCTCAGTAAGTGTAATCATGGCATGGCATACCTTATTCTTCTGGACGAGACGCTTATGAATGTGCACCTTATGTAGTGTATCGATATCAATATTGCACCCGTAATGTCCTTGATCATGGTATCGATACACTAGATCATGGGATCACCATGATCATGGGATGTGAATATACTAATGTCAATTTTCACCGAACGTTGGTTTTTCGGGAATTTTGATTTGATTCCATTCGAGAAAAATGGTAATCACATTCCTATGCTTGGCCGATGATTTCGCATCATTAACGCAATAATAACGGATCCATCAATATCTGCCCCATGAAGGTTTGAGTAGAGTACAATGACCTGTTCTTGCTTTGCCAACGTTTTTCAGAATGCGACCAACTGTTCTGTATGTATTTACGCAAATTTCCTCACTCTCTTCAAAATTGCTATTCGCATGCTGAACTAGCTAGTCACCACGAATTGCTATGCCTTTACATCTTTAAAAGGTACATGTTTGGCGTGCTAGATTTACAACGTCTCTAGAATATCTTACAATCCCAATCCCGCCAACGTGGCCAAAATTGTGTTGAGTAGGTTAGTCAGGCCGATCAAGCTGACAGGACCAGTCCCGTTCAACAGATTTGTGACAGCGCACAGCAGGTTGCCCAGCAGTGCACCTCCCCCCGGCACGGCGGTGATGACCACGGTCACCGCATTGGGGATCTGAACAAGCAGGCCCAGGAGGTTGAGGTTCAGAGGGCCAAGGACCAGGTTGAGGATGCCGCAGCCAGCAGCCGTGTTCTGCATCAGCTTGCGGCCGCCGGTGGGGGGGTCCTCGCCGTTGATGGAATTGACCGGAGAGGAGCAGGCCGTTGAGGGGATGACAGTTCCGGCCGCGTCTTTCCCCGTGCACATGCCATTCGCCGTCAGTCCAGGCGTGTTGGTGAAGCTGGTGATGTCCATCGAGTACGTGCTGCCATCAACGCCCGTGAAGATAACTCCCTTGGTGGGGTTGCTGTCTTGGGCAGAGACTGTGGCAAGGCACAGGAGAGCACAAAGTGCGACGACTGCAGCAGTCGACTTCATGTCGGGAGTTGAACTGCAAGATGAAACAAGTGCAGGTTAGCCTGACAGGTAGTAAAGTTTGTCTTGCAGGCTGAAAACTAATCAGGTGTACATTTCGAACCAACACGACACATGTTCAGAAAGGCACTTAATCTGAAAACCTCCAATGTAAGATTCGATAGCAGACAACAATCGGATGGGCAGACTCGGCGCAAACTTCCAACCCAGTGAGCTTTCAAACGCTTGACGATTCCCTAGCTGCACTCATTGTGTTGTATTGTGTGGGAGAGTTTATCAGTTTAGTGCTACTATACATCTACCAGACAAGCTCAGCCCGAGCAAAAGGCCAGACAACGCAAGCTCAATATTTTGCCTACTGCCACTACTGGAGCACTACTGGTCCTGACCAAAGAGAGTATGCCACTACTGAAGTACTACTGGTCCTGACGAAAGAGAGTAAGACCATTTAGCAGCAACAACCAAAGAGCTGTCCTCAGCCATCACCCTCGATCAAAACCAGTGCAAAGTGCAACACACAAGCCTTGCCCAAGAATTGAAAGTAAACTCACCGTTTCTTACAAAGTGGCAACGAGTCCGAAAGGTGGAGACGTGGGCGGAGATGTCAGCACGCGGTCCAGGGACGGATGGTTGCTTTGTTGCTTTAGAGCTGTGTTGCAAGAAGAGAAAGGATAGTGTTGCTGAGAAGAGTGGAGGCTTTCGAAATCGGGGCTGAATTACTTCACATGTTTTGACAGAAGTGAAGCGGCAATGCGTGAGCTAATTTATACTCGTTACTGGGCGATCGAGGCGACTGGTGCACTGGTGCACTGATTGCAGTGTGGCACTGGTGCACTACCCTTGCATTGCCCTCGTGACTGCTTATATGCAGTGACTATGTGCAGCCTCGCAATCAGGCATGCCTGCATGTGACCTGGATCTGCAGTTCCCATTGACAGGTCAGCTTCTCTGACGCTCTGGGATTGACTCGAATCCCAGCCGGAACAATCAATTATCAGAGCTCGCCCACTTGATCACCCAGTGGAGGCTGGGACTGTTAGGTGGCGTCGTAAACAATGGTCCATACATGCCGAAACGATCGGCCCTGCATGCATTGGCCCCGCCGCCCGCGTCGGGTGACTCGGGTCACGAGCAAGATTCCTGCCATAACTGTCATCATAACAATTGCATCATCGTGGTGGCATCATCATTGAAAGCATTCAATGCTCCGTGTCTCCGTGTCCCGTCTCCCGACCAGAGACCATCCCGTCACCATTCACCAATTCCGAGTCTGACGTCGGAACCGGGCACTGCAATGACTGCAGCCAGGCCCGGTGCAGCCAGCTGGGCTGAGCTGGCCCCTCCAGGTGGATTCATCTTGCTGGGTTCGGTAAGCAAGACAAGGTTCGAGGCATAGTCACTGAACGCAATCATCTTGATGACCTCGCAGCCAGAGGCAGTGAGTGGACCCCCCGGTAAGTTGAAAGCCCCAGCCTCAGTCCAGGAAGTTGGGATGCAGCCACGGGGAAGGAGAGAAGAAGCGGTCAGAAAGGGCGCTACAATACATGCACGACTTTTGCTTTAGCATTCCGTGAAGCTGGTCCGTCTTTCTCCTTTCTCGATCCCTGCAGGATAGTAAATCACCTGTGCAGTCAGCACGCAATCAGGGATCTGACGGCCTCGCATAAGCATACAACATCAAATTGGGATTGTTCCACTTTCCTGGCCGTATTTTGTCCGGAGTCTAGAAGCACTCTAATTTATTGTTCCTGCAGCATCTATCTTAATTCTCGTCGTCTCAGACGCACTAGAAAACGAAGATCTACCGTTTGACTTATGGCTGGCCCCCGCCATATGCTGCGCTCATGCTTGCAGGCGCGGTCCTTGCGGTGGGTGTCGTCATATACTTTGTCCTTAAGCGACGGCCAGAATTTTTGTGGCATGGTCTTTGCCTTGGGGCCTCGTACAGCTTCTTCTGAGTGCGCAGAGCCTCAAAGGCATGGAAGAGGGGGCCCTTGTCGCTGCCGTACATCGTCGGGTCTCTTGTTTCCATATGAGCTTTGCATGTACATCGCGCCCGCGTCTGCATGCGCATCTCACTCTTTCTGTGCGTTGTCATGGAGAGATGCAGTGCAAATACGGAGCTCTAAGTCGTGCAAGAAACTTGCAAGCGAAGCATCAAATTGCGTATGGGCGGCCTAGGTCAGAAGCTAAGATATCATGCTTGCCTCTAATCTCCTTGATGTATTGCCTCACATGTACAGAATAAGATGGTGACATGCAGATCTGAGAACGTACGACACGCAGCCTGCAGACTTATACTCTAAGTACGCTCTTGGGCTGTGAGCTTCCACATTAGTGGGCCGGCCGCAAACTTATTTTGCGGCAGCCTTCTGCAGCGGTCTCCGGTACGTCAAGTCTTCCGATCTGCGCTACAGATTGTCTTCCTCTAGCATATGATTAGGGGCACACAGTAACTTAAAAAACCTAGCCCAACCTACTTCAATTGTGTGCGATCAAAGAAGATAATCAGCAAAACTGCCATCTAACCGGCGCTTTTTCCCAGCAAAGCCTTCAAACACAATTAATATACTGCTCAGCGAATCGAGCAACGGCCTGATCCAAGCATGTCAGAGCTCGCACAATCCAATGGGTCCGCTTAGCATCGCAGGATAGCCAAAACTTGAACGAGGATCACCAGTGCGCAAACGGCGAACGTCTGTTGTGCCTTATCAACTCTTCTTGTAAACCCGTCTGTGGGCCGAACTTGAACCGCTGCACAAGAAGGCAAGCACGACTCTGACGCATTTCCAAGTGGGCATTTGCAAAAACGGAGGACACAGTGGAAAAAAAGCATGCCTCTTGGCGGAAAGATCCAAGATCTCCAAAATGAGATACAAGAGTATCACGGGCAACTCGCAATGGGCAACTCGCAATGGACAACATTTGAGTGAAAGCTTTGATGGGAGATTGGAACATCGAGGAGCGCCTTTCCTACTTTGACACAAACTCCGGGCGTCAGCACTAGGATCTCGTGGCCAGCTGCGCAAAGACGACCCTGCAGCATGAGCGGGGACAATGAGCGAGAGTCAACGGAGCTGGGCCCGGAGTCGGAAAGTTTGCTTCTACACCTCATTCAGCAGTGCGTTTCGAATACAATAAGCGCGCATTTGAGGTCGAACATGTCGCATCACAAGCCTACCAATGCAAGGACGACGCGATTTTGGTAGGACACCCGCTACAACGAACAAGCTCTGCTCTTACGCGTTCAAGTGCTGCGAGCCTTGCGCTTCTTGCCGGGCACATATGGGCCGCAGAAACAAACTCAAACCTCTGTTGGACCGGGAGTTCGCAAAGTCCTGCTACATAACACGCCCTATCAAAAGCAGCGGGAGGTTGTTTAAGGATTTGTGTCGATCCAAACACAAGTCAGCACATGAAGAGGACAAGGAGCCTTATGAGCAACGGCGATCTCGAGGGTGGCCACTCACAGGAGGGCGGCTGCGACTCCTAGGCCCACAAACACGGGCGACACGCCTTGCAACGCTCCCGTAGACTGCACAGACAGCAAACACTGCGTCAGGAAACCTGGAGACGGTTTCCAAAGGCAACGACTTATTGTGAGCGTTGCGGTCCAAGCAGAAGTCACGAAAAGAGTACTGCACGAGCTGTCTGACACTAGTATGTGAACACATTGAAAGTAGCGTACGATGCAAAAACAGTGTGGAATTTGAAAGGCTTGCTCAACGTGGGTGGTTATGAACATAACTGCAATCTCGAGATGAGAAACGCAGGGAACTCAGCATAGCTCTTCCGCAGCACGACCTAGAGAGTTGTGGGCGGCTAATCTTCAGAGTGCTTCCTTTGGAGATTCTAGGCGAGGCTGCTGACCTGCGTTTCCTGGGGAGCATCGGGGACAGGCTTCTGCTCAGCGCCCGCAGCCAGTAGCTGGCCCGCCGTTGACAACGCGTTGGCAACCTTCATGAACAAGCTACATCAGCCGCTTCAGAAATCTCAAGGGTGCACGACCTCTCAACCTTCTCAAGATTCACGTCCTAGCTGGCAAGCGGAACGTGAACCTTTGCTCAACCTACCTTCTCCGTCAGAATAAACTATTCTAGGCGATCAACGGTACTCAAGCAGCTCTATATTCAATAAACGATCGGGCCTTCCTGCTTACCCCGGTTGCATAGCGGGACAACTTTCATAAAGCAATTAACGGCTTCCCTGTCTCGAGGGTGGCTAGCATGTCACGAGGATATAAGACATGGACCCCCGGGTTTCAGGACCAAGCTTGCAGCCGTGTAGCAGATGCAGATACACAGACCATTCCAGCAGAATCTTGCGTCTGGATTGCAGAAGGTATGTACCGCAGCAGTTGGCGTAACGGAGTCCATCTAGGAGCCCATGCATGGTGTCCCACCTCGGACATGACAACTTCAAGAGGCTTGTCCAGTCAACGTGGAGGAGTAGATAGATGCCAACTGCGCCAACAACCATTTGTGGTAGTCGAGGTGAGGTGGATCTATCGAAGGAAGCCACGTTGTTAGAAGGCGGACTGACCTTTTTGAGCTCCTGTTTGTCTCCGCTTCTGAGGGGCCCAGCAAAAGCCGTGAGGCGCTGTCCTAGCCTTGCTCGCTGGCTGCTGCCAGCAGGCAACGCGCGGGCGGCGCCCTCAAGCTTCCCAGCCGCAGCAGCGGCGGCTTTCACGTCGAGGGCCTCAAAGGCACGACCCAGGTTGCCCAGGACCTGCGCTGCGGCGTCTCCTACCTGCATGACATGTGTTTGGATGTGCACTATAGCACACTAAGGACCCAATCTGGTCAGGACGATAAGGACTTGCAAGCACGGGGTGGCGCACTTCAGTGGACTCTATCCACAAACGAAGGCTCACCCATCAACCTAACACAATCTCAGAGTCGAGTACAGCACAGGAAAATAAGTTTAGTTTCCTCGAATTGCACTAGCTCTTTACCTGATTGCAATGCCTGAGGCTGACAGAGTACGTGGTGGGTCCGGAAGGCTCACCTCCCTGTCAAGGGGACCGTTGGCTAATTGGAATCCTGAGTATTTCGCCTGCGCAGAGGCATCCCAGTATACTCAGGCAGGCATCAGTATGGATGAAGGAAAATGAAGACTTGCAGTTCTATAGGTGGTCCAAGGAAAGGGCAAGACTACGTACCACATGGTCCAAAGGAAGGCAATGCAAGCATGCCGTCAAAAGCTGCAAATAGGCAATCCAGATGCGGTTAAAGTAACTAGGAGTGTGGAAACAAACACGCTGAGCTGAAGCTGACCATCAACAAGATCAAGGCAGAAATCTAACAAGCCCGCTGCACCGTTGTTCATATGCAAAGCGTTCTGTGCACTCAGGGGATGTCTGCTTACGTCTGCTTGTAGATCTTGTGGCAAGGTCTTGAGAAACCCCGCGTCCAAAGCGGCAAGGGCACTCTGCAGAGGACATACTCAGGGTTGGTGAAAGTCTACCTTCCCAAGCTCAGAAGATTGACATTCTTGTGGGGCATACAAGTTCCTCAGAAAGGTTGGTGGCATGTAAGATACAATGCCAGATAGGTTAAGCTTGCCAACGTGCTCCTAAGCAAGACCTTAGCCGACTCCTTATTTGCCAATAAGACAATGCTGATTGCTTACTTCTTGTGATGGTATTGACGCCAGAGGGAGGTATATAGATGAGCAGTTATTTATAGCGAGGTTGGCAGACAGTCCGTTCAAGCTGTGCAGATTCAATGACTGAACTGCAAGTTGAACAACCTAACATGGCAGAAGCCAAGTGACCAAGGTTTCTCAGTGTGCTCCATGGATCGTGGTTTTAGCCAATATCTGTGTTCTGCACACTTCAATCTTGAATAATGATGGCAAACACATTCTCACAGGGATCTTCAACAAGAAATGCAATCTAACGGCACACACAGGCATAGAACTCACAGCTCCGTCTCTAATGGCCTCCAATGCTTTTGTATCTGATTCTGCTGTGTTCGAACTTGGTCCACCAGCCCCAGCGGCACAAAACCCCGACCCCTGACGAACACGCTTAACGTTGCTGTTGTAACCTCGTTTCAATGGTAGAAAGTCAATGCCACTGAGCTTTCCAACCTGTTTCTCTTTTCTGGCATTAACTGCATTGCTCCTTTCATAGTGTCGAAGCCCAAAGGTGGCTACAAGCTCATTGCTCAAATTGCACGTGATACTACTGCCTCTTGCAGAAGAACCTGAATGTAGCACATGCGGATGCCAGACAGAGCTCGCCGTAACCGCCGCCATGGAGCATAGCGTCATCGGTATCTGCCAACCAGCTGGAAATCTAGCCTCCAATATAATGGCCAGACTCAGAGTCAGAGCACATAGTCCTATGGGGTCAATTCGACAGTCGACACCATCGTCTCGCCAGGTCAAGCATCGGGAGTGCCACTTGTCGGGCTCTGAACTAGCCCTCGTGGTTCACGTGGTACTACCATATATCCGCAACGGGGTTTGAGACGCGTCCCGCAGCTCCCGCCTGCCCGACTCGAGGTCACTAGCGCGCGCTAGCTGAGCACGTACCGGTCGATAAGACGTCGATTCAAAGATCCAAGCCACGAGCACGTCACTTGTTATTAAGCTTACAGTAGCTGTACCTTGGCGCTCAGTGGCACAACGTCGTTTAGCTTGAAGTCGCCGGCTCTTCTTACGGACGAACGCCAACGTACACTGATGTAGCACACGCCTGAGACACTAGGACCGCTTTGCAATCGCATCCAGCCACGCTAGGGAGGACGCCTCGTGCCCTCCTCGTGCTCGCATTTCGAACCGAACTCTCACTTAGTGAATCCGTCCGGGCAACCGGCAAAAGCCCAGTGGGGAATTTAAATGTGATTGATGGCAGTGACCTCACGAGACTGCTGCCCCTCAGTTGTTGCTCCGCGGCGTGAGTCCCAGCTGCAGCTGCACGCTAGTTCTGTCCCTTATCTAGTCGACGTGTGACGGTTGGAC